>JBAGKK010207454.1:0-22288 GCA_037177015.1 Euceroptres primus | reverse complement strand
ACTTTTTACCTTTAAAAGGGAATTATGGGATCGGACTGCAATTAAGTTTGAGATAGTGTAAGGTGACCCGCGCTTTAGTAAGAGATTTGAATGTCTCTTTACTTTATGTTGTTTTATCTAAAAAATTGTTAAACCTAGATGTAGAATTCTAGTCTTTTAAAAGTATTTTAAAATTTAAAATTAAAAATTTTTTAATTAACTCAAAAATTTTTATTTTGATATTTAAAAGTATTATGAAATACATGGATTTTGTATTAAAAAACAGATAGTCTCTGCGTTTAAGGTATTTGTCGAAAAAAAGACCAATTACAGAAGTGTCTGAAACTCAAGGAGCCTAAAAAGGACATATAATTAACATCAAATAATAATTAACATCAAAATTAGTACTTCTTGAACGTTCCGCCTATACCTAACACAGGAAAAAGAAACGTACAAATAAATAAACTCTTGTAGCGACTAAAAGATATTACACAATTGAATGAAAAACTTTAAAAGTAGAGGACAATATCACGAACCAGCAATACTGAATTTTTCTGTATTGCTTGCATATTTTTCGAAAACCTTAGTGAATCAAACTTTGAGATTGGGGTCTGAAAGTTTTAATGTCGGCTCTTCTAAAGGAACATTCCCATTTCGATGCCGGACGCAAATAGAGGAAAAACCTGCTTTCCGACGGAAGTCGTGTTCGGTGCTCGTGTTAGGAGTGAGTGGGGGATAATCTGATCTGCCTTGGTTCATGGTCAACCTCGTATCGAAGGTTAAGTTATCAGCAAAAATTGCAACCTAGTCTCTACTCCAATTTATAATTGGAGTAGAGACTAGGTTGCAATAATCAAGGTTGAGCAAGCTTGTTGGCTGTGGTGTCAACGGATCATCCCTAACATAACCCGACTAGTCGAGTGCGAAAGCGACGGACGTGTGTGTGAATTATTCTACGCACACAAGGGCTAGAGTGACGCTTGTTCGTGACGATAAAAATTGTGAACTCGCAAGTGAATTCCCTAATTGGTATTTTGAATATTTTTGAATAAAATCTCATTGAATTAAGATTCTTGCGCCTAAAAACTTGATTTTTCTTGAGTACAAGCCTACCCACCCTTTTTCAGAAATAGTATTTAGCGTCAATAATTTCGGCCAGACAGCACTTCAGTAGAAGCAGAGAGATAACGATCCCGCATACTTAAACGAGTTCCGCCGGAACTCGGCAGCTTGGAAGCCTCCACAACGAAACATTCTATTATTAATTAATTTATTTGTTCATTCTTAACAGCTATATTCTCCACTTCAAGATAACGACATTTCATTTAAAAATTAAAAAATTTTTTGAAATAAAAGTTTCGTTCAGCGATTTAAAAAACTTATTTTTTGCGAATTCTCAAAAAATCATTACTCGGTCAAAATTAATTTTTATTCATTTTTTATTATTTTCGCCACAGTCTCTTTGTAAAAAAATTCACCATAATTTTTGCACTCATGGAAAAAAAATAAAAATTTGAAAAATAAAAAATTTCAAGCTCTCGTGGTGGATTGCTATAATATTAACCAAAAAATAAAAAATTGTACACTCATCCTGATTAGAAACTTTTTTTCATAATCGGGATTTGATTAGTCAAAATTCGCTATTTTCGGCCCGCCCTAATATTTATTTTCATATTTATTATTACACACCAGAATTTATCATCATTAATTTATTCGTCTTATTTTACTTTTTTTTTCTATTCTTATCTTTTTAAGAATTGATTTTATATTTACAAGATTAATTATATATTAAACGAATTTTTTATGCATTATTTTAGTTATTTATTCCAAATTTATTTCAATAATTTAATTAAAAACAATGCAATCTGCTTTAGAACTGTATCTTGCATATTTATGAAATTTCTCTATATCTTGGAAAATTTTAACAAGTTTCGTGCATTTAAAATCATGATTATATATCTGGAAATAAGTTATGAAAATCTGAAGGCCCTTTATTGACAACAAAATATATTTTTTCAAAATATTAATTATTTTCCTTTATAACTTAATGCATTTGCTGGGCAGAAGCGCAGCTGCGCCGCCCATCGGATTAGTTCACGTGGCATCAAGCTTTAGTCAGGGATTTTCCACACACCGAATAGGGCTGATTTTGCAGGTACTATAACCTCAAAATTTTCCTTCCTACATTTTTTTTGCCATACGTTCACACAGATTGAGATATCAAGTTGAAACTTTGGGAACTTAAATAGAAGACACTAACAAATGTTTATATAGTCCTAAATGTTTAGAAAAAAAATTCCAAAAAATGTTTTGAACAATTTTTGTTTCTAATTATAAACGTTACGGACTATATAAACGTTCCTTGGTGTTTTCTATTTAAGTTCTTAAAGTTTCAACTTTATATCTCAATCCGTGTGGACGTATGGCGAAAAAGAGTAGGAAAAAAATTTGGAAGTTAGTACGACATGCCCTTATCACGGGCCAATTTTTCCAGGCTGTAAAAAAACAGAGTTGCGAAGGTAATTTACGTGACGCAAATTATATAGTTTTGTACACGTAATTTACATGTAATTTACGTCCTGAGTTTTCTACACGAAGTAATTTACATGTCGAAAACTATGTGAGGGCGACACTTCTACAGAGGGAAATTTAAAATTCTTATTAAGTGACCAATCAGAAGTTTTCTACATGGTTTTCTTCATTTTGATGTAAATTACGTAAATTATGTATTTTACGTGAAAAACCTCAAGTTACGCGTAACTTCAAAACCCTGAAAAAAGTCCAGAAAAACACTAGAAATCATCAGACGATCTGGAGTTTTTCTGGACTCTTTATATTCGACAACCTAGAAAAATTTACCATACTTAAATGACCCTGGCCAGGGCCCTGTTTGAATCGGCGAAGTTCTTACGAAGTACGAATTTCGCCCATGAGATAAAAGGAGATATACATATGTCGTTTTCTTTTTAACGAGTTCGTACTTGGTAAGAACTTCGTCAATTCGAACAGGACCCTGAACAGTGGTCGTGTTAAAATTGGCGAAGTTCTTAGAAATTACGGATTTCGCCCGTAAGATAAAAGAAAACAGGTATTTTTCATCCTGTAACGAAGTTCGTACTTGGTAAGAACTTCGCCAATTCGTACACGTTCCTCTTTTCGTCCTGTGGGCGAAGTTCGCACTTGGTAAGAACTTCTACAATTCGAATACGGTTTCCGTATCGATTTTGCAAGCTGGTGATAATGGTGCTTCTGAATAACTGACTGAGATAGAGAAAATAGGATTGAAAGAGGTAGGCGCGAATCTGTATTGTCCAGAAGATAGAAAAAGATAGAGTTAGGCAAGAAGGCCGGGTTAGGTAGAGACATGGTAGAGAGAAGTGGGGATTGAAAGGGATAGGAGTAAAACTATGTTAAAAAGGAAATAGAAAAAGATAGATGTATGTAGATAGACAAAGGATAGACTAAAATAGAGAAAATGGGGTTGAAAGAGATAAGCGTGAATTTGGATT
The DNA here is from genome assembly GCA_037177015.1 of Euceroptres primus. Classification (NCBI taxonomy): domain Eukaryota; kingdom Metazoa; phylum Arthropoda; class Insecta; order Hymenoptera; family Figitidae; genus Euceroptres; species Euceroptres primus. Next base: position 18,800 of record JBAGKK010207454.1, on the reverse strand, counting down.
GACAAAGAGATAGAAAAAGATAGACGGGGATAGGCGAGGGATAGACAGAGATAGAGAGGTAAGGATTGAAAGAGATAGGATTAGAAGTATGTACATTTACACTAGCGGTCAAAATTATGGGACCACTAACAAAAATCGTATTAAAAACATGCCTGTCTTTCTTGGAGAATATCTCATCAAATAAAGATTTTTAAAAAAGCACCGGAAAGATTATTAAATTACGCGTCTAATAAGCCCTATTTGAAGTATTTTCGTTAAACAGAATTTGTGGTTTTTTCAGATTCTGAATTTAATCTTTTGAATTGCGACAGATTTTCTTAAAAATGATATGTGTTTAATGATATTTGTTAAAATACAACAATAATAATCTTAATAAACAAAAAAGATAAACAGATGATAAATTTTGGCATTTTCGCGTAGAAAAAAATTGTTTTTTGTGTTGTAACTGGTGGAGTCCACGTCTTCTGATCACAGCTCGTTTAAACTTTAAACGAACAGCGTAATTTCCTCCATAATTTTTCAGAGTACAGCAGTTTTATATGCTTAAAAGTATGTTGTAAATTTTAACGCCACACCAGGAGTGAAGTGAGATAAGTGCATACATTCAGGAAAATTTCGAAGGAAACTCCGATTTTCTTCAAACTCCGCGAAATTATTACCCTAGTGAACCCCTTTTAATTTCCCCGAGATAACGTTTCTAGTACCACGGGTTGTCAGAATACAGGGATTCGGATTTTCGACTTTTTACCCCGCATACTGATACTCAATTAACCATAACTTCTACAAAAGTTATCTAAATTATTTTTTTATGGGGGTTTTGGAAATGTTTTCTCATCAGCTTTACGCTGAGGGTAATGATTTTGTATTCAAAGAATTATTTAAGCTTCATTTTTCAATTTTAAACATATTTTTGAGTTTTTTTCCAAGTGCGGAGGCTAATTTTTTCCCGAAATTATGTTTTAAAAAAAGCTTTTAACTCTTGCTCTGAAATCTTCGGGCTGCAGAAGATTGGCTAATGAATTTGGCGCTTCTGAATGACAAACTAGAAAAGCTAAGAAATTGGTAGCTGATAATGGAATTTTAACTTTTCCTAATTTAAAAAAAGGTAAAACTTTAGATTTCCAAATTGAAAATTTGGTCAGAACGTTTTACCTTGATGATAAGAATAATCGTATGATGCCTGGCATGAAAGATTTCGTTTCCGTAAGAAAAGATAATGGCCCCGGCGAGCACGTTAAAAAAAAATTAATTTTGTGCAATCTTTCTGAATTACGTGCAAATTTTGAGACTCAGAATCCTACAGCTTATCAATATTCTCTCAGTTTAGGCCCCGAAATTGCATACTCGCTGGAGCCAGTGGTACGCATACTGTTTGCGTTTATATCCATCACGAAAACGTCAATCTAATGCTAGATGCTGTAGACTTAAAAGAACCTGCGAAAATTTTTCACTCATTAAGACTTATCATGATGCTACCAACAAGATTATGTGTAACGTTCCGTCTTCAGAATGCTACCTGAATGAATGCACAGCGTATCCCGGAATAAGTGCACTTAAGGATTTTATAACATCGGTTCTCGCAGATCAATGCATTAACAGAATAAAATTCCAGACTAGGCAACGAACTGACAAAATTACGTTACGCACGAAAATAACAGACGCAGACGATTTTGCGTAACAGCTTTGCGAACACTTGTTTAAGCTTAAATCTCACTCTTTTACAGCCAAACAACAATCATTTTTTTTCAAAAACCTTAAGGACCCATTGAAAGAAGGAGAATTTATTATACTTTGTGATTTCGCTGAAAACTATGCCTTTGTAGTCTAGAATGCAGCTCAGTCATTTCACTGGAACAACGATCAAGCTACTTTTTTTACTGTGGTAATTTATTATAAGGAGGACAACAATCTAAAGTACCGCAGTCTTCCTCTATTATCAGACTGATTGAGTCATGACACAAATGCTGTATACGTATTTCAAAAAATTATTACAAACTATTTGAAAAAGAATTTTCAACCTAAAAAAATGATTTATTTTACAGATGGAGCAGCCCAGCACTTCAAAAATAAGTATAACTTCATAAAAATGTTCCACCTCGAAATGGATTTTTGTATTCCAGCCGAGTGGTGCTGCCAAGCAACGGCGCACGGAAAAGGCCATTGTGATGGTGTTGGGAGAAGTCTAAAAAGACTCGCAGCGCATGCAAGCCTACAGGCGTCATCTAAAGATCCGATTTTGACTGATGAATGGGCGAAGAAAAATTTAGTTGAAACTTTAGTATTCTTTAGTTCCAAAGAAAATCACGCCATCACTGCTGAAGAACATAAAAGTAGATACCACTCTTTCTTTCCCTCAGCTGAATTAACTCTGATGTTGAGAAAATATTCATCATCTTCAGTATGTGAGCAGTGTAATAAGCAAATTACTTGACTCAATTGTCGATGTGAGGGGCGAGGGGACTCACACAAAAAATCATCCCGAATTCTAAGTTTAATTTAACTTTAAATTTTATAAAAACTAAAAATAACAGTTTTACAAATAAATGATAAAATAGTACGTTGTGATACAATTGCAAAAAGGCGGACATTTGATGAAAGTTGTGAAGTTGGCTGAACGAGTCGGAAGCTCGTAGAAGTTATGGTTAATTGAGTATCAGCGTGCGTGGTAAAAAGTCGAAAATTCGAATCCCTGTATTCTGACAACCCGTCGTATTAGAGGCGTTCTCCTGGGGGTATTAAAAGATGTTCACTAGGATAATAGTTTCGCGATCTTTCAAGAAAATCGGAGACAACAAGTTTTTAGACGGGTACACTTGACGAATTTTGCCCCACATATAATATATATGTCAGGAAATTTCGATGTCTTGAATATTTTTAGATTTTTTTTATCAAGGGTCAATTTGAATTTTTTTAAAATCTGAAATCTAACCAAAAATATATGTACCTACTTACGATGCCAAAAAAAGGTCACAAAGTAAGAAGTCATCAATAAAACCACTAAAAAATAGAATAAATAACGCCAAGATTTTATAAAGTCATTTCATTAAATGACAATTAATTTCGATTTTAAAGGATATATTTTTTATTATTCAGAAGCAAGCAAGGGTGGCGAAAATTCTCCTTTTCCTTATTAATTTGTTTACTAATTTTTTTTAATCGCTGAAACTTTTTCAATTTGGATCAGAACGAAAAATTTATAAAAACACCAGGTGTCGCAAAACGTATCACGGGTTGAGGAAAAAAAGGGCGGTCAAATTAGTATCAGGATTTTATTGATACACAATTCACTTATCTCTAATATGACAAGAAAAAAACATAACACTATATAATATTGTAGGAAATAGTGGAAAAAAATATCAATGATGGAACAGCGCATGAAACGTCCCATGGAAAACTTTGCCAAGTACATCAGTAATACTGTGAATTTGTAAATGGAATGAAATTGAATAATAATAAAATATCAATAAGTCCCTTCTCACAGGCAAATCGACTATACAATTTTACGTGCAATGAACTCAAGAAAGAGGCATAATTATAATTATAATTCTGTAAGAAGGTATTCTATAAAAATGGAAAATTTTCATCTTAATAAATATTGAATTCTATGAATAATTTTGAAAATATTCAAAATTATTTAAAGAGGATTTGGACAGACAGTCGGAAAACGGTTAGTCAAAACATCCACTTTTTCAGGTTTTTAATTTTAAACAATTTTTTTTATTAAATCTCTTAAAATTCGAAATGATTAAATTTCGAAATATGGACAATTTTATTTCCAATCAAATAAGCCATTAAAAGTTTTTATTGAATGAAAATTATAGATATTTTTCATTCAGTACCTTTAGACAAATTTTACCTGATGATTTTTCATCGAAATCTGTCTGCAGATTCCGAATGGAAAAAATCTGTAATTTTTATCCGATTGAAACTTTTGATGGCTTATTTGATCGGAAATAAAATTTTTCGAATTTCGATTTTAAAAAAACCTAAGGGAATAGGCGCTTTGAAAAACTTTTTTGTCTGACTGTCTATCCAGTTCCTCCTTAATGTTATTGGGCTTATTCTAAATTTATAATTATGTACTTTTCCGTAAAAAAAAACTTATAAAATTCGTAAACTTGTTAGAGAAAATTTGCCACTGATACAAATCGAGCTTAGAAAATCAAAACATTTTGACAATTATTATTAAATATAAACAGCTCAAAGGAACACAGTTAAAGTTTTCGTTTCGTTTTTGTTTCGACGCAGAATTTTAGTTTTTTTAACTTATAAGGCAGAGAAAACTGTTATTTTAAAAGTATTATTAAAAAATAACTGTAAGAGCTTCCTGATCAATCCAATAATAAATTTCGTGTAAGATAGATGCCCCAATGTCTGATCGAGCTCGAGTTTTTGTGATATAAAAAATTTTCTTAAAGTTTAAAAACAAAAACTATGAATCGCTCTTATAATTTGAATATTTTTCTTTAAAATAAGTATATAAAAGAAGATAAATATTTTTAAAATGCCTTAAATAAAAGTGCTCATATGTATAACAAATTCTGAATGTTCCAACTTCTGATGACCTTAGTTGTAACCTAACATAAACCCTCTGATACAATAAATAAGGAATCAACTGACAAATCTATCGAAAAGAAAACCAGCAGTATTGATTTTATCTAATTATGGCCTAAATAGACTTTTCAAAATACACATGATCAGGAATTATGACATCTACCTTTCTTAGTTTCATAAAATCTTTGTTAAGATGACATTTCTTAGATTTCACAAATTTATGTTTGTGTAATGTTGTACTTGGCCGAGTTGATTCAAAATTACTTAAACGTTGAAATGAGCCCCAATGAAGGCATCTGCGGGATTACCGAAGATGTAAGTTGCCTTTTCTAAATATTGGCGAGGAGTCAAGCCATCTGGTCGATTTAGCTTAGACCAGGTTTCAAACAGTAGTTGCTCTTTAATAACGTAGGTGAACTTCAGCAATCGGCTGACTCGATTACCGGGCTGAAGAGATTTGAGGTTAATCAAAAGACCTTCCTGGAGACTGACTAGCTTCTCTGTAAAGGCACAAAAATACAATCAGTGATATCATAACATTTCTTAATGGTATATGATCTCGATCCTTAAACTTTTCTTTTTATAGAATAATAAAAGTAAATATATTTCAGGAGTAGGATTTTTTTTCATGAGTAATAGAAAAATAATTTTAAACTTGTGCATAAAAAACAAGTTTGACTGAAATGCCCTAATGATTAAAATAAAAAAATTTTTAGGACAAAATCGAAAAGTTTCTCAAAAATAGTTCGTCCAGAAGAAAAATGACTTAAGGACGTTCACCCCATATCGTGCCTCAAATTTCAAAAGTTTTTGAAATAGTTTGTATAATCGAGGAAAATAATCTCATTATTGAATATACTAAAGCTTTAAAGAGAAATCTAATTTCGAGTTCGAAAAGAAATAGTTGAAACTGTAATTGTTTATTTCATATTAGTTATTAAAGATTTTTTTATTTTTCTTTCGCTTTAGAAAAAATCGACATTCTGGTTCCATTTTTATCATTGATAGTGCATTTCGTTCTTTGCAATATTACCTTCAGTTTTATTTTGATGAATTTTATTAAAACGTAATTAAATTTGCATAAAACAAATTTTTACGTATAATATTTCATCGAACTATCTATATTTACTCAGCAAATTCATTTTAAGTAAAATTCATAAAAACAGAATTGCAAGTAATATTTTAAAGAACAAAATAGGTACACTATCAATGATGAAGATTGAATCAGAATCACGATTTTTTTTAAAGCGAAAGAAAATCTCAAATATCTAATGTCAAATAAACAATTATAGTTCCAACTATTTTTTTCTATATCGCACTTTGATTTCTATTTTAAAATTTGTTGTATTTAAGAATATGGTTCTTATCCTCAATTTTATGAACCTATTTTAAAAATTTGAGATGTGATAAGGGGTGAATATCCTTGAAGTAAAAATGTGTTTCTTTTTAAAAACTTAGTTTCACATTGGACACTCTTTTTCTTTAGTTCGAACGAATATAAAGAACCTGGACAAAAATTGTGAAATTTGAAAATCAATTGATATTGTCTTAAACAATAAGCAGATTGACAATAACAGTAAAGATATCTTATTTCACTGCCTCGAGAAATCTTGAAATTTGGTTAAGTAAACTTTAGACTTAATTATGGTTACTTATTTTATTGTTATATGTCAAAGTAGGATGCGATTTAAATGTCAAAGCAAATACGATTTACGAAATATAAGTTATAACAATGTTAACTTTATCATATTAGTATTTTTAATTGTATGTATTAGAATTTTAATGTTGATTAATAGACCCATGAATTATTTGATTTGAAAGAAAAAAATAATTAATGTGGAAAAATGTCCTTGAATAAGTCACTGAAATCTAGCAAGAATGGAAATAATTAACAGTCTTAGAAAAATTACAACTTTAAACATTTCTTTCGAAACACACTTTTGTTAAAAACAATTCCCATTTTCCGCAAGTCGATAAGGGCGTGAAAACATTATCGATGTTACATGTTATATATTATACAAAATTTACAAGAAATCTGTGTTTAGACATTCAGAGGATCTGCTTCCTCCTGAGACTGTGGAACAACCGCTTGCACTTCGTGTAGTTCGTCGCTTAATTCCGAGTCTAATTCAATGTGGACGAAATGGTGCCTTCTTGACCCTTCCACAATTCTGTTTGCGTCAAAATGAAATTCCGAAGAGTTTGCTGCTGAAAGTGTAAAAAGAAAGTGTATGAAAAAGTGTGGGGATACTAGATACCAAACTCATGAAAAGAAAATATTTATCTTACCGATTTTTTTAAGGTAGCGGAACTATTATAGAGATGCAATGTCTGTCAGATCAGAGCGAAAACACTAAAATAATGAAAAGAGATAATTCTTATCCTTCAAAGCGAAAACATTAGAATTATGAAAAAAAAAAATTTCATACTAAAATTTCTCCAGTTACCTCTGAATTCGAAAAAAAAAATGAAAGTTTGTAACTTTTGGAAAAAAACTGGATTTTCCATTAGAAGGAATAGTTTAGCGATATTAAAATTATATTGAAGGTAGTTTTTGGAGAAAATCGACTTTTTTATTTCATAGAAAAATGACTACCATGTTGGTAATTATTCATATGATTTACGTTTAAAGTGTAATTCGCTAAGAATAAGGAATAAAATTCCAAAAGTCGCAAAGAAAATTAAAAGTATCTTAATTTATTCCAAATTTGCAAAGTTTTGAAAGAAAAATTTAAAAATTTCTGGAGACAGTGTATTGAAAAGGTAACATATGTTCTTAGAAAAAACTATTTGATCAAAAATGAAAAACAAGTTTCTCATAGTTGAATGTAAAATTGTAGATTTTTGACTAAAATCATTCCGCAACATGTTGACGATCGGGCTACCCGATTTCACTTGAAAATTAAGAGTGGAATAAGAGGCAGGTAACGCTTTAAAATTAATGTAAATATTGCCCAAAAAATAAATTATTTCTTTTTTTTTAAGTTTATGGAGTGGACAATTTTGAATTCCTTAACCCTCTTCAAATTTTCATTTTTTTCCTCGCGTGATTAGATTGACGCCCATTTTATTATATTTAAAAACTAAATAAAACAACTTGAGAATAAAAACCACTCAAAAGTACAGAATTGTTCTTTCTGAGAGAACGACTCCTATATGTTTAATGTTTACCGTATTTTGTAAAAACTTTTATAATACATTAATCATAAATTTGGAAGTTAAGTGATGCGATTGCTACAAAATTTTAAATGATATATAAGAGGAAAAAGTAATAAAGATGAGAAACTAGTATATTTTATATTTAAAAACTGCTACTTTAAAAGATACAAAAAACTTAGTGTTTACAAGTACACTCGGATAATCATGATCGTGTACATACGGCAAATGAAACACGATATCAGACTTTCGCTTTCTAGTATTTTTTTTTTACCACAGTCCTCGCAAACGGATCTGTGTCCGCACGCACAGTGGTCCGAAACAAGAATTTACTGTTCAAAAAAGTCTACAGCCTTCAGTTTTCATCCGATTCACAATTTTTTAAAATTACAGTTAAATAAATTTTTAAGTGATCTATGAGAAGCGATTTTTAAATTTGGTTTTATTTATGATTATTTATTTAACGCAAAGTGTGGTAAAAAGGGCCATTTTGCAGTTTTTGTTTTTTCTCTTAAGGTAAGATTGTCAAATATCACAAAACGTCTTAAATCCATGAGGGGGCACTCCCAGGATACGAATAATTTGTGCCAGACGTTGTTTACATCACGACCCTCTGCGCATTTACTTTTGTACGTTCAGAGACTATATACGCGCTCCTGAATTGGGTCGATGACACTCTACCCCCGAGCCGTACCGTCAATCCGTCAGTCAGTGTAATCAACTTATTTTTTATAAAAAAGTTAAGTCAACAAATAAACAACAGAGTGGTTTGATGAACGAAAAAAATTTTTTGGACTAAAATTGCTATATTTTATCTCTAGCGCAACATTGAATGGTAAAGGCAGAGTTAAACAAGTCACAATTTAGGACAGTTAGTTTATTCAACCACTTACAATGGACGTTGAAATGATTTGAGTTGGAGAATCCGTGAGTAGATGTCTCGAGAATCCCGACGTAGATGACGGCGTGGACCAGAGCAAGCACACACAGAATTACACCGGAACCAGAGGCACATAAAAAGCACTGTGGGGAGTCGAAACAGCTCGAATTGGAGCGGAGGCGTTTGGCTACGAACCTTCTTAGTAATAAGGCGGCAAGGAACTTTGGACTGGCGATCGGCAGTCGACGACCTGCTAACCTAGTTCGGGATTCGTCGACCCCGATCGCCAAACTTCGGGCCTCACCCCTTCCGAACTAGGTTCGTGCCGGAAGGCGTAAGGGCCCAGTTGTAACTTTACGTTACACCCCCTCCCCCCAGTGCGGTACGGGGTATATACCCTTAATGATCTTACTTTTCTGGACTCAGCAGGAGTTCCTCCTCATCCACGTCAAGGATTAGGACGTCGTCATCCTCTGAACCCAGATCTACTTCTAATTCTGTTCCTACTTTTTCCTGATTATTAATCTTTTCTGCTTTAAAATCTTCTTCTTCTTCTTCCCTTTCATGGTCACTAATCTTTATTTCTAAAATCTCAGAAAATTCCCAATTATTAACCTTCTTCCAACTTCATTTTTCATATCTTTTTCCATTCTTATCCTGATTTGTGTGCCCTGCCTTGCTAACCTCGTCCCGATTCACGCAGTATTCATCGTGGAAAAGATACAAGTCCTTTGGTATTCTCCTGCCGCAGAAACTGCATTTCCACGATTTGATTGTAGCCATTTTCTGAAACAAATAAATTCGGTCTCTTAACAAAAATTGAATAAAATAAAAGTATAATTTATCCATAACGATTAAAACAATTCGTTTAATTGTTTCTTCGTTCGTTCAAAGAAAAAAAAAATTAATAAAATTAACCATAGTTAATTTAAATTTTCGTTGAGATCTATGAACTCTTCTTTCTCTTGCCTTCTTCTGTCTGCGAATTTTCAAGAGCGAAAATATAATAATACATCCTACGGTTTAATATTTTGTTTAGGGCCAAGAAATGAACTCAACTGTTGGAAATTAAATTAAATTTTAATTAAACGATAGAGAATGTATAATTAATTATAACTCAGAATAATATAGTCGTCATAATCTAATCTTTTTTTTCTCATCCCCTTTTCTGTTGATGTCTCTTATTATTTCGCCCAATTCCTGTTTCCTCTCCTCTTTGACTCTCTTCCATTCCTGTTCATTCTCGAGTTTTTGTTCATCGGTTAGGCCCCAGGTCCTTAATTTTATCTCTCCCTGTATTTTCTGCCTTTTAAAATCTTTTTCTCTTGATTCTTCCTTCTCTTCTTCTTCTCTTTTGATTCTAAGAGCCTCAAATTTTAGCATGTCCTCTCTCTTCTTTTGTTCTACTTTTTCTATCTCTTTCCTTATTTTATCCTTTTCGGAATTTATTTCTTCTTGCAGTTTGCTTTTATAATTTTCAATCCTTCTTTCTTCTTTATTTTTTCCTTCCTTTCTTTCTTTAATCATCTCCTGCTCTTCATCAAATAAGCTCTTTTCTTTCTTATTCTTTTTATCCTCTTCTATTTCTTCCATTCCCTTGTTTATCATATCTAACACTTTTCTTAAGTTGTAGATTTCCCTTTTCTTTTTTCCTAATATTTTCTCTCTTACCTCTAAGGCCGCAATTTCTTTTTTATTTCTTCTCCTCTTTCTGTCACTTCTATTGACTCTTTCTCTATTTCTTTATTTAGTCTTATAATATCTTCTTCCATCTTCTTAATATGGCTCTCGATCAATTCTTTTTTAATTTTTTCGAAATTTTGTAACATTCTCCTTTCTTCTTGACCTTTCAAACTTTCCGCCATGATCTGAATAGAAAATAAATATTTCTGTCCTATTTTTCTTTAAATGAACTTCCTTATTCGTAAAAATAAGAAGTTTCGTTAAATTTAATATGTCATCTGTCTAATATATTTTAAATTATTTATTGCTATTTTCTAATTTGTTATTATCAGGTATAAATTTTTTCAAATCATTTAAATTCCAATTTCCTATCGACCTTCCGCGAATTTTCGCTAATTCATAAATTGTTGAAGATAATTTCGCAATAATTTTGTATGGGCCATCAAAATCTTTATTCAATTTTCTAGCTATTTTCGCGTCTTTATTCCATAGGGTTTTTAAATCCCTTTTTTAAAATTCCTTTTTAAAACTAAATCACCAACTTCGATAATTTGTTGAAGTTGTTGATTGTTGAAGTTGAAGATAATTTCGCAATAATTTTTTATGGGCCATCAAAATCTTTATTCAATTTTCTAGCTATTTTCGCGTCTTTATTCCATAGGGTTTTTAAATCCCTTTTTTAAATCCCTTTTTAAAACTAAATCGCCAACTTCGAATTCGAAAATTCTTCTTCGCAAGTTATATTGAATTGTCTGTTTAGTGTTCGCTGTATCTAAATTTTTCTGTACTTCCTCTTTGATAATTTGCAATTTTCTTAACCTATCCATCCATTTATCCGTATCTTGAAATTCTATTTCATCCGAATTTTCTAAATCCTTCTTTAATGTTTGTAAAGGTTCTAATTCTCTACCAAAATTTAAAAAAGCGGGTGTAAAATTTGTTGATGAGTGTTTACTTGTATTAAGGGAAAATTGCAAATCTTCAAGGTCTTTGTCCCATTCATTGTGGTCTTTTTCTAAGTAAGCTTTTATCGTAGTTTTTATTGACCTATTACATCTGTCAGTGAGGTTCGCCTGTGGATAATATTTCAGCGTTGTCAGCAGTTTAATACCAAATTTCTAGGTGAGTTCCCTAATGGTCTTATTAACTAACTCAGTACCATTATCCGATAGCAAAAATCTGGGGGTACCCCACTTTGAGATTATTTTCCGGTGGAACTCTTTCTCAATCGTCGGGCCGTTTGCCTTCTTAATTGGAATTATTTCCACCCATTAGTAAACAAATCCACAAAAACTAAGATATATCTATTTTTCGATTTTGAACTCGGAAGTGGTCCCATGATATCCGTAGCGACCACTGTCCAAGGTTCCTCAATAATTCGTTTACCCATTAAGCCTATTTTCTTTTGATTGCTAGGTTTTGTTCTTAAGCAGATTTCGCATTTTGGAATATACTTTAAAATTTCTGAGTACATTCCTGGCCAAAAATAATTCTCTGAAATTCTCGCATACGTTTCCTCTATTCCTTGATGACCAGATTGTTTATTATCATGATTTTCATATAAGACTTTTTTTCTCAAATTCTTGGGAATTACTAATTTCCATTATTAGTTTCGGGTAACAAAGTTGATTTTAAAGGGTCGGGTCTATAAAAGTATAATTGATTATCTCTAATCCGCCATTTTTCGTGTTCTTCAGGTTTCTCTTTAACCTGCCTAAATTTGGTTTTGTACCATTCATCATTTTCGTCTAAGAACGCTTTGCTTTTGCTTTCTACGCTACTCGCTAAAATAAAAGCTACCGATTTTTCCGCTTCATTCTTTCTAGATAATACATCTGGAACTAGATTCGCACTACCTTTTCTATATAAAACTTCGTAATCGTATTCGATTAATTCCAGAGCTCATCTTGATAAACGACCTGTTGGATTTATTAAATTGTGAAGCCATTTTAAAAGCAATGTGGTCCGTCACCACTTTAAATGTATACCCTTCTAAATAAGGTCTAAATTTCCAAATCGCTCAAACAACCGCTAAACATTCTTTCTTAGACCCTCAATATTTTTTTTTCGGCTCAATTTAAGCCTCTACTGGCATATGCTATCACATGTTGATCCCATTAAATTATTTCAGTGAGTACAGCACCTAACCCTGTATCACTCGCATCGGTTTCCAACTGGAAAGGATATCTGACATCAGGGCAAGCCAGGATAAGAGCTGTCAACAACTCCTTTATCGTTTCCATAGCTTTTTCCTGTTCGTCAGTCCATTCCCAGTTTCTACCTTTTTTCAACAATTTATTTAAGGGATCAACTATTTCAGAGAAATGTGGCATAAATCGCCTGTACCACGAAGCCATTCCTATCAAGCGTTGCAATTGCTTGTTTTTGAACGCGGGAAATCTAAACCTGGCTTTATTTTGTTTTCGTCAATTCGCAAGCCTTTATTATTTACAACAAATCCTAGGTATTTAACTTCAGAGCAGCCAAATTCACATTTATCTGGACTAATCGTTAAATTAGCCTCATTTAATCTATCCAAAACTAAGTTTATGTGCTCTTTAAAAGTTTCCGAAACTATTATAATATCATCTAGATAGCAAAATACATTCGGTTTTAAATCAGGAGTAATGATTTTATCCATAAGACGCTGAAACATCGCTGGTGCGTTGCATAAACCAAAGGGCATACGTATAAACCGAAACATACCTTTTTCCAGAACTACGAAAGCTGTAATTTCACGAGAATTCAAATCCAAGGGTATTTGGTTATAAGCTGAATGTAGATCTATTTTCGAAATATATTTCGCCGATCTTAAGGTGTCAAGGATCTTCGCCATTATCGGCACCGGATATAAATCTTTTTTAGTAAAATTATTTACCTTTCTAAAATCTAAGCAAAATCTATATTTCCCATTCGGCTTTTTATTCATAACAATCGGATTTGACTAATCACTGCTACATGGTTCAATTATCCCTTCTTCTAACATCCTGTCTATTTATTCACACATAATTTCTTTAATTTTGGGGGAGACTTGATAATATCTTTGTTTGATAGGATCATGTCCCTGAACATCAATTTTATGCCCTGTTAAGTTTATTGCTTTTAACTGTTTGCCCATTACCGGAATTTTGTTTTTAAGCAAATTGTTCATTTTCTCCTGCTCTGACTCTGTTAATTCCATGATACCTTCGCATATCTCTGATGTGAAAAGTATAGGTTCCCTAATTATTACCGGTTTTCCTACCATGTTATTAACAATGGCATTATTTTTAAAATTGATCCAATTCATTTTGTTATGAGTTTGGATACTTCCAGTTACCGATTGAAAACTTTTTAATTTTCTTTCATTTTCCGAAATAACATTCACTTTATTATTTAAAAAATGATTTTCATTTTTATACCTCTTATTGCAATAAATTCTCGAATTATAATCTTTCTTAAATTTACTTTTTCCTGTACTATTGTTAGGATTGTTGCATATATAATTCGTGCTTGGACTGTCTGTCTCAAGAGTTCGCTCACATTTATTATTATCGAAGATTTCTGAATCTAATATTTCCAACGCTTGAAATCTATTCTGCACTTTGATTTCCATCAGCTGTGAAATCAGTGCCTGGGATGAGATCTTGCCGTTCGCTCTTGGGGAGGGGGGGGGGGGTGTTTGACGATGGTAGGGATGGAACATCATTCGAGGACCGAGGTAGCGAGTTCCTGCTGTCGAGCATACTATCTGTTACCCCCTCTCTACAATTACGCAACCTAACAGTAGTACCAAATTTTACTCCCTTACTCCTATTACGTATTCTCTCGTTTTTCTTTTATATATTCTGTTTCTCTTTCACGTCTAACTGTTTTCTATTTCTGTCGTTGTTCACGTTATTTCTCTTTTCCTTATTCTTTCGCGATTTCGTTTCCCTTTCTACACTTGACTAACCTGTCTGAATTCCTATTTCACAGGTATTCTTTCTACTAATTTCTTTTCCTATCCTTTTTATTTTAATTGGTTCTGGATTTGCTTTAGGGTGAGATTCAATCGTATATCGAACCTCAGGCAATTCCGGAAGTCATCATTGATTAATTTCATAATCCATCTTTAATCCCATTTTCCTTAACATATCTGTACCTATGATACCCTTCGATCTTAAGTTCGGAACTATTCTAAATAATAATTCTTTAGTGACATGACCTATTTTAACAGGGATGAGTACTTGGCCAATAATACTCACTTCCTCGCCATTAGCCACTAAGAATTTATTTGAATCGTGTTTCTCTATTCTATAGTTGTAAAATTTAATAGTATTTAAAATATCTTGGCCTTCGTAAGAGTTAATCGGACCGGTATCGACTAACACTCTATATGATGAAGCTTCAAAATTCATCACTATGTGAAATCTTGTTTCATCCGGGGTGTCTAAATCTGAATTTAATTTTTCAGGCGTTTTATTTACATTAGAGGATATATCCGCCCTTATTATCCTTTCTGTACGTTTCCCTGATTTTGAAAATGCCAACAGTCACGTTTAAAATGACCTGGTTTACCGCAAAAATAACAATTACTCTTTTTCTGATTCACATCAGATTGCCTATTCTTCCTATCACTAAAGTTAGAACTTACCACATTCTGCGCGCTTGAATGTGCGCTCTCACTCTTTTGAATTGGATTAATCTTTCCGACATTTTGTTTTTTATTTTGTTCTGCTTTCGAGTCATTTTCTCGAACATTTTCCTCGGGCGGAAACGTTATCGTCGGTTCGCCCTCAATCGCTCTTTGACTTTGATCTTGGTTATTATAATAACCTCTCCCTCTCGGATATAATAATTGTCTTATCATTGAAATTAACGGGTTATAATTTGAACGACCATAACCTCTACCTCTACCATTTTGAAATCGGCCTCGATAATTTCCTCGACCACTGAACCCTCTAGTCTGTTCTGAATTATCTCTCTGATTTTGATTTTGTCTCTGAGTGCTACCGTGTCGATCATTATTCTGATTTTGATTATTATTTTGATTTTTATTTAAATCTTTATTTTCCGAAACTTTTAAAACTTGTCCTCTAATTTTTGATTTAACAATTTCAGTTTCAAATTCTTTTCCCAAATTTTCTAATTCTTCGAAGTTCTCAAAATCATTCCTTTTAATATACAATTTATATTCTAATCTCAAATTTTCATAAGTTTTTCTTAATTCTTATTCTAAACTTTTTCTGAGATGTAGTTTTGAAAAAAGTTTCCTAATTTTTGTCAAAAATGAATAAATGTCTTAATCATGTTTTTGGTTACAAAAACTTAATTTATTTAATATTTTCTCCGAAAAATTCTCATCTATGTAAACTTTAATGAAATCTTTTTTAAAATCATTTAACGTATCCCAATTATGTCTTGTGACACGGCACCACTCAAGAGCTTCATCGGATAATACTGCATCCAAATTTTCTAAAATATCAAAATCATTATTTTTATATCCTCGTTTCAATCTGTATAATTCGTCTAAAAATTGTACAGGGCTATCATCTTTACTATTTTTGAATTTAAATGGCCAGTTTGACATTATTTGAAAAGGGGTTTGGATCATTCCAAACGGAAAATGTGCTGCTGGAATATTTTCATAGTTTTGGGTAGAGATATTTCTATGTTGGGGCTGTCGGTCATCTGGCCATCTAATATTATTTATTTCACTATTATACTGTACAAGCGTAGATCTTCGAATTGATCTACGTGAACTTAAATTTCTGTTATCTGCTATTTCCTCATCAGAATTATTATCCTCTACTCGAGTTCTATTTCCTACTCTTCTTTCCCTTTCTTGCCAGCTGTTAACCGGCCTTGAACCGTACGCGTCATACCTGCGGTCAATGTCCTCTCTACTTTCACTTTCATTTTTCCTATCACGATTTCCAGGCTCGGTACACCGGAATTAATTTTCAAATCTTTCTTCATTCTCTCTTTGTCTATCTAGGTTTTCCCTAGTTCTATAATTTTCTGGCCCGAAATGCACTGCTTGGTGTGCACTTCGTTCATTATTAAAGTCCTGTCTATTTTCGTCTATTCTTTCGCGTCTATTTTCGTGTAAATCGAACGAATTATGTGCCCTCAGATTCAATATTTCCTGAACTACTTTTCCATGTTCTCCTTCGAGCATTTGACGCTTTTCCCTTAACTCTTCCCTTTCTTTACTCAAAAATTCATCAAAAGCAATCAGCTCTTCTAAATTATTTATTATTCGCGTGTTAGTGTTTAAAAAGGAATCTACTTCATATGTTCGATTTTCCCTATGATTGTCACTTGTTTCTTGTTCAAATACTATTTTCGGAATCGTTCCGATCCTCCTCTGCTAATTTTCAAAATTTACATTTTTAAATCTATTATCCCTTTGAAGAATCTCTTTTCCCCGATTCACTACTTCCTGGACTTCCGGAAATTTCAGCTTCCGAAAGACCCCAATCGCTTATTTCATTATCCCAATTCCTTGAGCCTAGCGTAAAATTTGGCGGGATTCTATCTGTTGCCTCGCCAAATTGCGAATTTAGCGGTAGCAGATTTGCGGGTACGTAGAGTCGATTTGCAGGGTACGTAGAGTCGAATCTCGCGCGATTGACTCAGGTGGGGTTATTCAACTGCATTTGTTGCAGAGAGTTTCTTCTGCCTAACGTTCTATTTGAACGTAATGGTCTGTCTACTACACTTTGTGACCGATCTACCTCACTTACTTGAATTCTCTCTATTTCTGGGATTCTTATCTCTAATTCCCTATCAATTTGCCTGTTTTCCTTTTCTTGCCTTTTATTCTGCCCTTGGTTGACTGTTTTAATTTTTCCTGACCTAAATTCCATAAAATCTTTTGTATTCTTAATTTATTCTTTCTTTATTACATTTTATTTTCAAATTCTCTTCTTCTAAATTATTATTTAATAATAATTTCCTAGTATTCCATTCCTTTAATAATTTACAAAATTTTATCATAATTTCGAATTCGAAATCTGCAAATTATTCGCCTAGCAACCAATATTTCCAGAAAGTACGCTAATTCTGTGAAAGTCCGCTCGGCCTTGATCTTGACCGAGATTTACCTCACGCCACGTTTCCTAAATCGTGTTACTTTCTCTTTTCCAAATTTCGCGATTTTCAACAACTTTTCTCTAAACTTTCTCTTTTTAGGCTTATTTGATTTACAAATTCTAATTTCTTTATATTGGCCTGTCACTTTTTCCTACTTTTCTATCTTTTCTCTGCGATTTTCTTTAAATTTTATTATCAATTTTCCCAAAATTTCTACTCTAATAGATTTTTACTTCTATTTTTTCGAAAATTTCGCGCACTTCTTAATCTAAGCACTTCAATATTAATAATACAACAATTCTGTCCACTGTCTCGTCTTATTTTCTCAGCCTTGGAAATGGGTTTTATGAATTTTGGAAATTGTGGGTAAAAAAATTTCGTTGGGCGCCAATTTGTGGCTGGTCGCCTGAAACTGGCTACAATTTAAGAAGGGAAAGTTGGGAGTTGGGGATGCTGAGAAAGGCAGAGATAAACAAGTCACAATTTAGAACAGTTAGTTTATTCAACCACTTACAATGGACGTTGAAATGATTTGAGTTGGAGAATCCATGAGTAGATATCCCGAGAATCCCGACGTAGATGACGGCGTGGACCAGAGCAAGCACACACAGAATTACACCGGAACCAGAGGCACATAAAAAGCACTGTGGGGAGTCGAAACAGCTCGAATTGAGGCGGAGGCGTTTGGCTACGAACCTTCTTAGTAATAAGGCGGCAAGGAACTGTGGACTGGCGATCGGCAGTCGAGGACCTGCTAACCTAGTTCGGGATTCGTTGATCCCGATCGCCAAACTTCGGACCTCACCCTTTCCGAACTAGGTTCGTGCCGGAAGGAGTAAGGGCCTAGTTGTAACTTTACGTTACAAAACAATTATCATAAAAAATTAATAGATTCTCATTTTTCTGCTAATTTCATTCCTTTTTTTCAGTTTCATTGCTTGATATGCTCATAGAACCTTTTCTATGGGACGCTTGAACGCATCTACTCCTTGCGGATGGTAAATAATTTTCCCTACTAAAGTAGGGAAAATTAGGTTCGGACCTGACCGCGGTGGGGAGGCCTAGAACTCCCGCGGTAAGTGACGATCTGGACACCGGAGCGGTAAAACCCGTCTAGGGAATCTAGTTCTTGGTTAGTAAGGTGAATAGCATCTGCGGTGGTTCGACTAAGCAGCGATCGTCGAGTGGCTCTCGTCGTCCCAATTAGCCCCTAATCTAAGGTGTTAACTACCGTGCCGAAGGATGAATAGTACCGGGATATGGTATCGTGAACGGTGTCCTAGGATAACGGACTTAAAGGAATTTAAAGGTCAAAAACAAATTTTCGATTAACCGTTTTCTGATTGGATAAATCATTTTCATTTTAATTGTGAAAAATACTGTTAAAAACTTTAAAAATAATTTTTCTTCATCAAAGACTTTCGAAAAAATTATGGGATGTATTGTGCTTTAGCACACTAGAAAGGAA
>JBAGKK010207346.1:0-22290 GCA_037177015.1 Euceroptres primus | reverse complement strand
TATATATAATTACTATTATATAATAAATATTACACATTATTGTCAATATCATACATCTTCAAAAACCACAGTTAATGTATCAACTAAAATTAGCGTCAAAAGAAAATAGTAAACTATAATTATTTTCTTCAGTACCTTATTCTTTATATATTTGAGTTATTTCACATTCTACCGCAAGCTCAATTAGTTGAAAACACTCTTTAATTAACATGATAACTAGAGAAAAAAGTGCGTGTTTCTTTCCTCAGATTTTCTTTGTAGCATTAATAACAGAAAAGTCGACTTTAGTCTCTAATTTGAGCAGTATTTAATTACCAACTAATTGAAATGTATACGAATTATATTAATATTTTCTATTTTTCGATTTACAGTTGCAAAATACCGTAAACTAGATATTTCTAAATAATACTTGGTATTTAATGTACTAAAAACAAATGTAATCAATTTTAATTCCTTCTTTAAAATACATATGGAGAATCTTTTTTCACTGACGCTAATGATAGTATTGATGAATGTATATTGTATACCAAGAGGGATTTCTAATTTCAATCTATTTCGCAGTTCACTTGATGAGGGAATATGATAGAGATGTCGTTGGCGTAATTGGATCCGTCGTGATGACGTTCTGGAATGCTGTGGATCTATATTTCGCTCCAAGGGAAATAAAGAGGTGATCGACTTATTAAACCCTTCCACTTTTCTCAGTAATGAGAGATTTTTAATATCACTAATTTGTACATCAATCTCATCTCTTTTACTCAATCAAATAGGATTTTTTATTCTTATTTTGCGACTCAGAACCTCAGAAAATGTTTCATGTATCATATATCGCAAAATTCACTACATGTATGGCAATATCAATATATCAAATATTTTCTTTACTCTGTGCAACTTATGTTCACAAACAGAGATGATCAAAACATATCGTCTTTCCTCTTCGATTTATTGGCACATACTTCATAAAAGATGCTTTGTATTAGCAACTATTTTTCCTTAAGCGGATCGAATGAAAATAAATAAACAAATAATCAAAATAAATGAATCCGAGAGGAAGGTATATTTTTTTTCAGATTTATGAAATCGTAGAAAAATAATCAAAGTTTTATATAAGAAGCCAAATATTGTTAGAAATAAAATAATTGTAAATGTAAATAAGAAATTTTCTTGTTAGACTAAAATTTAAGGTCAGCTGATGTTAAATATTGTGTCGACCAGGTGAGAAAATTAATTAAAAGATGTTACGTGTTTGACTGAATTTTCTTGTTCTTGTTAGACTAGGTTGGTGCATTTTGGTCCTGTTTTTTATCTTTACGAGAGGAAAATGTTACAGATGTACTGGGACACGAAGTATCCAAACGACCTACACACTGAGACGGAAATGATTCCCAATGGAATTTACCGATCCGTTTACACAGTGTCGTAAAATCGTACAGCGAACGAAGCGACGATACCCATATGTTTATGGGCCACCGTAAAGACGAAATAACTTCAACAAAAATTTCAGCAAAAGAAATAATTTCTCTCAAAAAAAAAAAAAGAATGGAGAATTACGAGCAGTGAGTGCTAAGAGTCTTAAACTGAACAATAAAGGTGTATTTGTAACACATGCACAAAAAGTCCGCTTTTTTTGTCCACGGAAAGTATACGAGAAGTGGCGCTTTTTTGTTATGTATACGAAAAACAAATTCTGCGCATGCGCAACTTTTTTCGCATACTTTTTTCTAACGCTACGGACTTTTCGCACGCTTTTTTTTTACAGAATCCATTTCATTTTGTCGGTGTCTACTCGTCCAGCTTTTTTGGAGGAGTTTCATTTTACTTGGCAAATTTGAGTGATTTCATTACTTTCATTTGCTTTAAAATTTTTATTCGTCAAATGTTAATGATTTCATGAACATCATTTGAGATCAAGATTCGCGAGAGCGAATCGCCGCCAGTACAAAAGAAATGTTGCCGAGAATCCTTATCTCGAACATTCGTGGATATATAACGTTCTTTGGATTGTTGCCGTGATTCTTGATCGATTTTGATGAAATTTAAGCGCCAACTGACCGTGCTAAAAAATATGTTTCACCCTATTTAGAAATTTGTAGCTTCGAAATTATAAAATTTTTACTCATGGAAACTGTAAAAAATTAGCATTTCAAATCTTTGCCCTCTGCTACAGTCTATTCTTTCTGGACGATCTGGATGGAAATTGGATGATACATGCGCAACGTCATATTTTTGATCGATTTTTAAGGATTTTTTGACATCTTTATTATTTTCAGAGATATTTATGATATTATACAAATTAAAAAAACACATTTTCAAATAACAAACAATATCTCTTTAAATAATGGTTATATTGAAAAAATCCTTACTAAGGAATCAAGATTATGATATTTCGCATATATCAACCAATTTTCATGCAAATCGGCCAAATAGAATAGGCTGTAGAAGTGAGCTAAGATTTTAAATTCGAATTTTTTACTGTTTCCATGAGTGAAAGTCCTATAATTTTGAAGTTACAGACTTCTAACTTACAGAATAAATTCATAGGACCATTTTTTAAATATAATTTACAGGAATTTTTAATCCGTCAAATAATTTCTGAAATTTCAAATATATTATTCAAAAAATTAGATTGTTAAGTATTTAAACTTTAGGAAATTTAAATTAGACCGAAATCAAATTAAAAAAAATATATTTGCATGTTAAATATTTGCATGTTTCTTTATTATACTTTGATGGTGGTGGGGAAAAAAGACGAAAGAAACAAAAAAAGAGAAGGAAAGGGATTTGGTTGGTTGCCTTCTCATTTTTCTTTCCTCTTTTTTCTTTCCACTTTTTTATTTTTGTGGGTTTTTTTTGTTGAGCCCCTTTTTGGTTTTATAAAGAAACATTTTAAGGCGTTGGCCCAAAGTTGAAAGGTGGATTCTTGGGTTCTTTCCAAGAGTTTACATGCTAAGTAATTCATTTTTAAGTATTTTTCAATATTCATTATTTACAGAGATATTGAAAATTTTATAAAAAATGAAAACAAATTTTTGACAAAATAATCAATATCTCTGTAAATAATTAATAAATTGAAAAGTCCTCAAAAATGAATCAAGAATATGTTGTGGATATACCATCCAATTTACATACATGAAAATTGGATGGTATATCCACAACATATTTTTGATTCATTTTTGAGGACTTTTCAATTTGTTAATTATTTACAGAGATATTGATTATTTTGTCAAAAATTTGTTTGACCAATTAACGAAAAAGTATTTTTAAACATTTAAGTTTAATTATTATTATTAAAAGATACAAAAAATTGTGAAATCTCAAAAAATCATGGTACATGCAAAAATTTGGCCAAGTTAAAAAAGCATTCGTACAGTATAATTCGTGAGATGAAAAATAGTTTGTCAGTTGAAATATACAACTTTTTAAAAATAAAGAAGAATTACAAAATAAAATCTCATAATGGAAAAAAATTTCAATAAATATATTGGAAAAAAAATTTAACTTGACAGAATTTTTTACATTAAATTATTAATCAATCGTACGAAGTTATTTTTCTTTATCTTCAATATATTTATTGAAATTAAATCCTGTCAATTTAAATATTTTCTTCAATATACTTATTGAAATTAATTTTTTCTTCTTTCGTTAGGAGATTTTATTTTATAATTTTTCTTTATTTTAAAAAAGGTGCACATTTCACTTGGAAAACTATTTTTTATCTCACGAATTGTAATGTACGAATTTTTTTGTTTATTCTGGAAAAAACATTTACAAAAGATTTTTTAACAGGGACGCAGTGTACGAATGTAGTTTAAATACGGAAATTATTTCAAATTTGGTTTAATACAATCTTAAATATCTTTGGTAATGTTCGCACAAAACTAAAAAAAAAAATAAAAGTTATGTCTTATCCCTAACTATAAACGATTATTTTCATCGAGGGTCAATACAATCCCCCACTGAGTATTATTTATATATACTTCTTTTTTAAAATTTTAAATTTTTAATGAATTCTATCATATGTGACAAAATTTCAGTGATGTTATTTTTATCTGCTTTCATTGTAATGTAAAAAAAAAGTATTGTTAGGATTTTTTTGGGGGGAAAAATCTGGTACTTTATTCGAGAAATATTAGAGATTTCATTAAGAGCATTAAATCCCTACCTCTAAATGTTATTTCTATTTTCAAATGCTCCTAAAGTAAATATAGCATTACTATTTTAATTAACAATATTAAGGAAGCAAGCTTTATCAGTTTTCCTCAAAGAAAAGTTTTCCATGAGAAAGTCTCTTTACATAAAGCATGAAGCTCGTTGAAAGAAGTTGCTCTTTATGCCAAGTGCACAATCTTGGAACTAAATAAATAACGAAAAGATTCATGTAACTTCCTGACGATTTTTTTCCCCCTTTTTTCGTTTCATCCTTTTGAGACGAGTGAACTGAGGGTTGTCGAGGAGTCCTCTCTGATTCGGTTGACTAATTTGCATCTCGAAACGACAGATGTCGGGGCTTGTGCGCACTCATGACTCCCTTTTTTATTCAAATTCCAGCTCTCGTAATAATGAAGCATATTCCGTACGGGCGAACACGAAAAAAAAATTGAGTCGACCCTTGTGCCACCAGCCTTCTGGACCAACCCAAGGAATTCAGAATGATTGTCGCCGACTGCACCTTTGTTCATTCTAAATTCATTTGTTCGGAAACTCGCACAGAAGTCTAAAAGGCTTTTTAGTCAAATGTTAATGCACCTCTTCATCTCTCACCAGGATTTTAAACTTTCAATCCTCAGTAATCTGGGATGCTGTATAATCTGAAATTAAAAAATTAGTAATATACTTTTGTAAATTTATTTATGTATGTATTTGGCAACTTTTTTTATTTTGTTAATGTATGTTTATTATTATTAACGTATATTTATATTAGTGTATGTTTTCTAGTAAATATACGAGTAAGAAAAATATATTGTTATCATAAATTACAGAAAAGTAAGATCACGTGACAATTATATAATAATCTAGATCGTTAGGGGATTGATTAGGTCATAGAGGATACACTGAGGAATAATCCAATCATGAGTACAGTGTCATGCATCATCGAACGATGTAATTAGGGTGCATCTCTCGAGAAGACCATTAGCTATATAGTCTATACATATAGAGTAAACAATTCGTGCTCATCAACAATGCGGCATACTACTGAAATTATGAGGAAATATAAAGGAAATAATTATATGGTGATATGATTATATATCATCATATATGATGATAGAAAATCATTGAAAAATTCAAATGGAAATTTAAAACATAAATGACAAATTGATTACTGTTTTTTACTTTTAGATAGCTCTTATCTCTGAAGATTTCTTAAAAAAACAACGAAGCTTTTAGAACCGATAGTTCTTATTTCTTAAGTGTACGAAGGTGGGATTCTGTTTCAATTTTTTAAAATATTCTTTAGAAAAGAACAATCACAGTGATATTTCTCTATAATTTATAGGAGCTTAGAAATTACAGTTTTACTGAAATTTTCAGTCGTGATCCAGAAACTTCACTCTTCGTCTGCAATTTTCAGACTGCAATTTTCAGACTGCAATTTTTCCAGCATCAAAATTACAAGCATTTGACCTGGAGGAAAAATAACAAGATTAAAGGCACTATTCACCGAGTTACGTGCACCAGGTTATGTGCGAGTATAATCTCGTAACGAGAGATGGATAGATAATAACACCTTAAGAATCTCAAGCGCCGAAGAGTGTTCTAAGAATCGCAAAAGTTCGTTTGTTTTCATTTTCCTTTTTTCCGTGAGGATAGCAAACTCACCACGAACTCTCGACCTTTCTTCCTTGTATACGATCATTAATGAGAATGTGAGTGAAGAAGAGGAGGCAGAGGCAGAGGAATGGAAGGATGCCAGAATGTTATGTGAATCTCTTCGTTACCGAGGCAATCGAGCAAGTAAATGGGAATCTGAGATGTAAGAACTTCTAGGAGTTTCTGATATGGTGGCTGTAATTACTAATTAGCCCAAACTCCACAGAGGGTTTAAACGCTAGAATCTATGGATATCGTTATGCAGAATGTCTTGCTGCTGGTATGCAACTAAAGTCCATAGTAAAGTGCGAGGAATTTTCCTCTGTTGAGAAGCTATTTACGAAATGCAAATTTCATGTACACTGAATAAAAAGTAATAATTAATTTAAAAATATTATCTTAAATTCGGAGAATACCATCGTATTCTTATAACTAAAGTAAATTTTTCTTGACTTAAGGAAATGTACTTGATTGAAGAAAATCTATTCTCAGTGACTGTCTTCTTTTTTTGGAATTTTAATCTTCGAAGAAAAGGGCAAAAAGAATCTGGAAATATTTCGGTGGTCCATACACAGTAAAACGCCGATTCTCAAATCGACACCACTTTTGGTGTTGTTTCTAGGTGCAACTTTGAGAACATCGTTTTAATTTTGAGAAATTAGTGATAAAGAGTTGAATTGAGACTGTATTTTCTCATTTTGAGAATCGTAGAATCTCGAATCGAACTGTCATCTAGATGCCAAAACAATTTTGTTCCCAGCTATTTCCACCAAATGGATGACAATTGTCAAGTTAGAGATAATATAAATGATATAATTTTTAATTTCCTTTCGCTCAACAGCGAGTTCCTGTGATTTCAAATAAATTTGCTGTATAGGGAAAGAGGAAAAGGGAATAGGGAAAAAAGGAATAGGGAAAGGGATAGGGAAAAAATCCATTGCGCTTTAGTGCGTCAGTTTCCAACAAAAAAGAAAGATTTCTGTACTTAAATAAAGCCTGTATTCTCAAATCACTATTGACATAGAAAAAAGTATCTTTCAATGAATTACTTAGCTGTATTAAACATTTTTATTAGACGCTGCCAAAGGTGCGATTTTGACACGTCCATCCATCAGTAGATAATCGTTGGTGGTTTTCCACCTAGGCACGATAGAATAATTAGATATCGATAATAACAATTTATAATAAGTATACTTTCACTTAAAATTAGTTTTATAATTATTTTTATAATAATAAAGAAAGAAATAAAAATGATAATTAAATTTACAATATTAAATAAAGTAATTAATATACAAATTTAAAGGAAAGCATTAAAGCTTAAAGGAAAGCATTAGCCGTGATTCTATAGTTTTATCTTCATTTAAAATAATTTCAAATTTTTTTACAGAAAATGCTTACAACAAATAAGAAAACTTAAATTAATTTTCTCCAAAATCAATGTATTCTCACAATTTAGTACAAAATAATATAATTTTTCGACATACCTGCTTACTATTAATAATTATTCTTATATTTCAATTTTCTAATTATATATTTCCGAGTGGATAGAATTATTTAATAAACATAAATACTTTTGAAATCTTTAAAAATCTAACCATGCTAAACCTCTAAACAAATGTGACATTTCGTATTCAGCATCATTAAACGAATACAGCTTGAGATCATCGCAATGCTACCAATTGCGTCAGAGAAATATCACGTTTATCTGCTGTTGGTTATCTACTGTTGGAAAATGGAATGTCGAATAAAAAATCCAGAAATATTTATAAATAATAAAAGTCAAAAATTTTTGCCATACACATATTGTTTATTAACCTTCAAATTTTGATTATAATGTAAAACCATGCCTCAGAAAAATTTCATTTAGATGAAAAACATTAATAAAAAAAAGGTAAATTTTTTTTAAAATGATAAATATTAAGTTTTTGCTTTCACACAATAATTAATGATACTTTTTCAATGAAAATTTGTCTGACAAGGCATTATCATTGCTGAAATTGTACACTAAAAGAACTAATCAAGATTCTTGGCCAGTTTTCTAGATAATAAGGATTATCTGCTGTTAATCATTATCTACTGTTGGATGGTTTCCCCTACATTACGGTGGTCCAAATTTTTTTCTTCGAATTTTCATGCTCTCACCCCATAAATTGGTTCAAATCCACAAAAAAATAAATGCCTTTTTTTTGTAAAAAAATTATATTTAGAGGTTCCGCAAGCCCCATGTAGTTTAACACGTATTTCCCATAAGAAAAAAAAGATGTGTTTGTAAATTTTATTCGGAATCGTCAGTATTAGGTGAATCGAGTTAAAATTGAACATTTCTCCTCACAATTAGCCATAGAATACGAATCAACGATTACTTTTTAAATATCACCCTCATAAGTCTTATTTCATAGGGTCCCAAAAAAACCCCATAAATGAAAAATTGGGTTTTGCTAGTTTTTGGCACTAATTAGGATTTTTTTGCGGATTTTTAAAATACAAATTGTTTCTAATACATGAAATATTACTTTCTACTGATAATTAGATGTTTACATAAATTGTTTAAACAATTTATTATTGTTTATAGCAATTTTCTCTTAGAATAGAGTTAGAAAGTCGCTGTTTTTTCCGAATTGTTCAACTTCTTTTCAACTTTTCAGTTAAAAAGAGGTAATAATCAATTAATGGTAACAAAAATAATCCTTTAAACAATTTATTATTATTTATAACAATATTCTCTTAGAATGACGCTAGAAAGTTGCGGTTTTTTATAAAATTTTCCACTTTTTGTCCACTTTTCAATTAGAGTGAGGTAATAATTAATTCAAGTTAACAAACATTTGTTTAAACAATTTATTATTATTCTTGTCCACTTTTCCTTTAGAGTGAGTTAATAATTAATGCAGTTTAATTAATAATAATGGCAAGATATCAAAATATAATTATTTAAACAATTAATTATTAATTATAACAATATTCTCTTAGAAGAATGCTAGAAAGTTGCAGTTTTTTCTAAAATTTACCAGCTTTTGTCTACTTTTTTATTTGAGTGGGGTAATAATTATTTCAGGTTAACAAACATAATTGTTTAAACAATTTATTACTATTTTCAATAATATTCTCTTTGAATAATGTTAGAAAGTAACGATTTTTTCTGAAATATTCAACTTTTTGTCCACTTTTCGCTTAGTGTGAGTTAATAATTAATGCAATTTATCAAAAATAATTGTTTAGACAAATTATTATTATTTATACTATATTCTCTCAGAATAATGCTAGATAGTTGCGGTTTTTTCTGAAATTTTTAACTTTTTGTCCACTTTTCACTCAGTGAAGTAATAATTAATGCAAATTGACAAACATAATTATCTAAACAATTGATTATTGCTTACAACTGTCTTCTCTTAGAGTAATGCTAGAAAGATGCACTTTTTTCTGAAATCATCAGTTTTGCTTTGACTTTTTAGTTCTGAACAAATAATAAACGAACAGTAACAAGAATCATTTTTTAAATGTACTTTATTTTTTTTCGAAGCGAAGTGTTTTTACTCTTTTACTTTTACTCTTTAAATATTAATTTAAACAAAAAGGCTATCTTACAGTAGAAATAAAAATAAAGGATGGAATAATTAGAAGTAATTTTATTGCAAAGCGTAAAAGAAAAATTTGGAATTGCACACATTTTACTATCACCCCCCCCCCCTCCTACCCTGGAGAAAACATGTTGTCATTGCTGATAATATACACAAATGGAGATTAAAAAGGCCTGAATCAAATAATTAATTGATTATAACATTGCTTTAATCAATTAATTGTTTGATTATAAACTTGCATTAATTATTACCTAACTAAGAGAAAAATGGACAAAAAGTTGAATATTTCAGAAAAAAAGGGCAACTTTCTACTCTCTAAATTTGAATTAGTAGTTTTCTACTAATGAAATAGTGCCGAATCGTTTACCAATTGTTTTAGTAAGCATTTCTACTAATTTTTAGTAGAAAATTACTAATTAATGGTAGAAAACTACTAATTCACGTAGTAAGGGTTACTATTTTATTTAGTAAGCCTTACTAAGTGAATTATTAGTCTTCTACTATTAATTAGTAGTTTTCTACTATTAATTAGTAGTTTTCTACTAAAAATTAGTAGAAATGCTTACTAAAGCAATTAGTAAACGATTCGGCACTATTTCATTAGTAGAAAACTACTAATTCAGATTTAGAGAGTAGAATTACTATAGGAGAGAATAGTTATAAATAATAATTATTAGTTTAAACAATTATGATTGTTAAATTGCATTAATTATTAACTCACTCTAACCGAAAAGTTGTCTATGACAAAAAGTTGAATATTTCAGAAAAGGCCGCAACTTTCTAGCATTGTTCAAAGAGAATGTTATTAAAAATAATAATAAATTGTTTAAGCAATTGTGTTTGTTAACCTGAAATAATTATTACCTCACGCTAATTGAAAAGTGGGCAAAAGGTGGAAAATTTTAGAAAAGACGGCAACTTTCTAGCATTATGCCAGGAGAATATAGTTATAAATAATAATAAATGCTTTAAAAAATTATTTGTGTTAACATTAATAGACTATTGCCTCGCTCTAACTGTAAAATTGAAAAAATGTTGAAAAATTCTAAAAAAACCGCGACTTTCTAATTTTATTCTAAGAGAAAATTGCTGTAAACAATAATAAGTTGTTTAAAAAATTTATGTAAACATCTAATTATCAGTAAAAAGTAATATTTTATAAGTAAAAACAATTTTTACTGAAAAAACCACAAAAAATAATAATTATTGCCAAAAACTCGCAAAACACGATTTTTCACTTATGGGGTATTCTTGGGACCCTATAAAACAGACTTATGAGGGTGATATTTAAAAAGTAATTTTTGTTTCGTATTCTATGGCTAATTGCGAACAGAAATGTTTTGTTTCAACTCAATTCACCTAATATTGACGAATCTGAATAAAATTTACAAAAACGTCTTTTTTTCTTATGGGAAATACGTGTTAAACTTCATGAGGCTTGCGGAACTTCTAAATTTCATTTTTTTTCAAAATGAAGGCATTTATTTTTTTGTCGATTTGAACAAATTTGGGGGGTAAGAGCATGAAAATTCGAAGAAAAAAAATGTGGATCACCCTAAATCACATTCAGTGCTGCCGGAGTCGCAAAATTCGAAAAAGTGACTTTATTCTATGGAGGGCTATACATGAAGTTCATTTATTTATTCCTAGGGAGTTTCGTATGAAACGCAACTACATTCATATTACAGCTGGGAAGTTGAAATTTGTCGAATTTTCATTTTGAGAATCTTAACAAATGAGTTGGAACAAAATTAACACCTGCGGTTTTCTGTGTGTTAAAATATAGACATTAGTGACCTTTTATATTTAATTTCGAATTCTTATAATAAAAGTAGTTTTCCTGAATGCAGAATCGTGCATACGTTCTTGGGTATTTTGCCATGCCCATAAAGTATATTTAAACAAAAAGAGAGTCATGTTCGAATTGCAGGAAGTCGATATGGAGAAAAATGAAGACACAAGAAGATTTAAATCACTTATCGGCTTTTTGAGGAAAAATCAAGGTCAAAGTTGTACCGAGAATAAATGTATCCGGTATTGCGTTGCTGGGAGAAGTTTGCGATGATAGAGAGAGGAAGGAGTTAAGATATGTACTTGTACTTATGCCTACCTAGCCTCGACGTCTCGAAGGAATCTGGTCTCAGGTCTCCTGAGTACCAACCAGAGGTCATCGAGGGCGTTCACCAGAATTATTTCCCTCCTCCTCTCAAAGCCAGCAAGTATATGGCCTTTGGCGAAGGCCTCAAACCTAACCGAGAATTCTTGTGTCTCTGTCTTTATTATCATCCATCACCCTTCATCGACTATTATCTATCCCTCTCATCTTCATTCAAAAAGTATTAAGGTACAAGATAAAGTATTTTCTTTTAGGTTCAATGTAAAGAAATTTATCTTAAATGGAATGAATTGTACTTAAGGTTGGTGATATTATTCGTTAAACTGAATTCTGTTTAAAACGAAGCATTTAAATAAAAATTTGCAAGGGAAAGCGAATACGTAACTGCTACGTAAATCACTCTTGTCACCAACTTTCAGTGCGTGCCCTCCACCCACTTCAGTATCCTCTTACGCGAGACTTTATATCCACGTTCAAGTTTAATATATAGACACATTTCTGCAAATGCCTTACTGTTGCAAAAATGCACCGCATTCCTTTCACAAAAATCGAGAGAAAGTTCGCTGATATTGCTTTTTTGTTTTTGAATTTACGTTTATATTGAATTTACGAACTTTTTGAAATGTAAAGAAGATAGCTTGAAACTAATATTCATCCATTTAGTGTATTATGATTGTAAACTCTTTTATTAATTTTTAAAAATTAATTTTAAATTAATTAAAATTTTGATTAAAAACTAGGTTAAAAATTACATAAATAAGCTTGCGAGTGCATCAACGTTCTCGTTAGAATCATTATTTCAAACTTTTGTATGCACAAGAGAACACTTTTTATTTTATACTGTTAGATATTCTCGTTAACTTTCTCTGTCCTTACAAATTCGATTAACGAATGTTTATACACTACTTGACTAAAAGTTAATTAAAAGCAGAAACTGTATTTTCCTTCAATTCTACAGGTTAACTATCCGATCCGAATCAATCATATGGTACTGCTAAGAATTCCTTTCCGTAATTAAATTTTACTGAATCTATAACATTTATTTTAAATGTGTGGTTCAATCTTTAATTCAATTTTAGTCTTAAGCTTTCCTTTCTGATTATAATTATTACTAGGGATGGGTAAGTTACTTTTTAAAAGGAACTACTCTCTAAATCTGAATCAGTAGTTTTCTACTAATGAAATAGTGCCGAATCGTTTACCAATTGCTTTAGTAAGCATTTCTACTAATTAATGGTAGAAAACTACTAATTCATAGTAGAAAACTACTAATTCATAGTATAAAACTACCAATTCATAGTATAAAACTACTAATTCATAGTAAAAAACTACTAATTCATAGTAGAAAATTACTAACTCACTTAGTAAGGCTTACTAAATAAATTAGCAACCCTTACTATGTGAATTAGTAGTTTTCTACTAAAAATTAGTAGAAATGCTTATTGGTATTATTTATTATATTAAAAATTATTATAAAATTAAAATTATTATATTAAAAATTATTATATTAAATTTATTTATTAAATTGGTAAACGATTCGGCACTATTTCATTAGTAGAAAACTACTAATTCAGATTTAGAGAGTAGCTACCGTTACCGTTACATCATGAAAAAAAGTAACTAGTTACTGATATCGTTTCGTTTCAAAATATAACTTTTTCTCAGTTACTTTTGCAAAAAACTAACTATCGTTATTTTTTTCGTTACTTTTATATTTTAGAAATATGAGAAATATATACTAAGGAAAATAATAATCAATGCTTATTTCTATCTATATTCTTTGTTTATTTTTAACGTTAGTAATTGTTCGAAAGTTTCGTCGTTCAATCTGCCCCTTTTCGAGAGTTCAGAATAATTCCCAGAGTGTCCATTTAAATTCTACTTATTTTTTTTCAACGGGCTTACCTCCTAAAATTAAGCATTTTAACAAATCAATGAACCCCTATTGTTTGTTTCTTTTTAAATAATTTTTTTGTACCTTCACAAGGAACTTAAAGTTATAAATACAGTAAAAGTTTTTTTTTCTTAAAATGAAAAAATAAGCGGTAATTTTTATGGTTTAAGGAAAACTATTAGACGGGACGACAATCACACTGTAAAAGTTCACAAACCGCAGAACAAAGAATTGACATTCCGGGCTATAATTTTCTAATTCCATGAATTTAGCACTTTTTACATAAAAAAAGAAGAGCAAAAAATAATTGCAGTGACTTTCCATGCAAGCGTGAAGTTCAAAACAGTACTTACTACAAGTTGTCGATATACACTGCCAAAAATTTAATGATCTTAATATCAGATTAATCTTATTTCGATATCAACAATGTTTTACCTTCTCTATTTAATTTGCAAAAACAATGTTAATTTACTAGCTAAAATAGTTTATAATAAATAATATTTCTATCTATCTAGATCTATATATCTATCTATCTAAAAAAGTTCTAAATTAGTAAAATTATACGCATTTCTTAAAAGAAACTATAAAACTTTTGATTTTACTAAATGAATAGTTTTAGCATATAATATTTGAAACAAAAGCTGTTTATTTTTAAGTATATTTACCTTCCATGTAATTTATATTCACATTTTCATCAAAAATTTCAGAAAAAATGGTAAAAAAGCCTTTTTCTCTACGTTTAAGTGATCTACTGCCTTCAAAACGGTTCTGAGAAAAAAAGGTATAAACAAAAAATGTTCGCTGAAAAAAAACAAACCTCTTTTTTTGTGTATATTTTTTCGCTAAAACCAACAGTTTTTGATAAAATGGGGAAAAAGTAGTTTTATTCTCTTCGTGCGCCTTGAGCAACTTCTAAAATATGTTTTCTGTCAAAAAAAAAAAAAATGGGATGTTATTTTTTTTTTATAAGGAAAAATTTTAGGGGATAAGGCTATTACATTCTTCAAAATTTAGATTATTTTGGTACCCCATAAGCGCCACTTTAAAATATTTCTCAGGTCTTACCGTCTAATAGTTTTCCTTAAGGATATTTGATACATAATGACGTCATGTAATACGAATGAGGGTTCTAACGCCCTTTTATAGAAATTAAAAATGATCAAATTCATCTTATTTCACAAAATATAATTTGTACCGGAGTAGACATCGGTGCTCTATTATGTCTTTTATCGTTTCCCAAAATTACAGATCGATACATTAATTATTTTAGTAATAAGTTCGCTGAATGTAAAACCAGTTAAAGATATTATTATGTAAAACCAGATAAAGATATTATTACGTAAAACCAGATAAAGATATTATGTTGCCCATATTTGAAAAAGCGATCAAAATATAATGTTTCCATTGAGCGGACTTATTACTAAAATAATGAATGTATCGATCTGTAATTTTGGGATATGATAAAAGACATAATAGAGCATCGATGTCTACTGCGATACAAATTTTATTTTGGGAAATAAAATGAATTTGATCATTTTTGATTTTTATAAAAGGGCGTTAGAACCCTGATTCGTATTACATGACGTCATAATGTATCAAATGTCTTTAAAACAAAAAAATTACAGCCTTTTTTTTATTTTAAGAAAAAAAAATTTTACCGTATTTATAAATTTAAGTTCCTTGCGGAAGTACAAAAACATTATTAAAAAAATAGGGGTTCATTATTTTGTTAAAATGTTTTATTTTAGAAGGTAAGACTTTTGAAAAAAAATAAGTAGACATTAAATGGACACCCTAATGATTCCTGCCACCATTCGAATAGTCAAAATGAAAAAATCGTTGCAAAAGCAATAAACTATATTATGGTAATAAATGGTAATAAATATATGGTAATAAAAAAATTACTTTAAAAGTAACGAGGAAAGTAACGATTTTTATAGTTACCGTTACTGAAAAAAATGTAACTAGTTACCAATTCGTTACCTATTTACAAAATAACTTCGTTACCATCATCGTTACCCAGAAAAAGTAATTAGTTAAAGTAACTAGTTACTTTTAACTAGTTAGCTCCCATCACTGATTATTACCAAAGGCGGTGCTACAAGAGTTTTTAAAACCTTTTGATTTGCTGTTCGTTTCCTACACTGAAAAAAAAATACTTTTGAATCTGTAGCATATGCTGTTACTATCTGCCAAAAGCAGATGCTATAGATTTCAAGTAATATGTTCTGGAGTTTATAGCATCGCTGTTGAATCAAAATCTACTATTTTTTAATAAAAATGTACCGATTTGAATCAACAGTGATACTGAAAATTCTACAGTATATTATTATAAATCAATAGCATCTGCTTTTGGCAGATCGCAATAGCTTATGCTATAGATTCAAAAGTTTTTTTTTCTCAGTGTATCTTAAGAATTTTTTAAATATTTAAAGAAACTTATTCACTTCGGGCAAATCTGGAACATGGTTTCTGCATAGTCCAATGCATGAAAGCACCGCCCTTGAATTTAAATTAAAATTAATTTTATGGCTATTATTTTCCTTAAATACGTTTTAAACACGATCATGTATAGAATGCGGTTTTGTTTATTAGTTTCGAAAGCACAACTTTGCCAACCTCCTAACTATGTGAGACTAACTTATTGTTTGGATCTCATTAATAGCAGCGGTTAGTATTCATGTGTCGATAACTTTTAAGCACTGTGCCGGCCATTCGCAGCTTTACGTTTAAACACCGCTAAAGTACGTGATTTAAGCGACAGTTTGGCATTTCTCTCCTCTCAGAATTGCTTGTATATAGTGCATAAAGTTTGAATATAACTTTCACACATCAAGATTACAAACAACGTTCTCATATCTTGTAACTAAACGAAATACATATTTACTTAAATAATGCAATTATTGCTTTACCTGGAAAACAATGTTCGCGGAGGTTAATTTTATTTTATTGTAATTTGATTATAAAGCACATTACTGTGCTTTAGAGAATGTGCCCATTCAAAATGGGCACTAGACCGATGGTCCTCCCACGTGATCGATTCAATTACGTGATCACTCTCACGCCGCGATTTAATTATAATTCAGAGATAGAACGGGAAATTAATATTCTCTGAAAATTAATGAGAAAATTACATCACAGCTCTACCGAAATTAGCAAGCGGATGTACTGCTGCACTGATATTGCATTTATCAAATTTGTACGCTAAAACAATGTTCCCTGGACATTTACCAGCTGATGTATATCTGGCCCACTCTCTGCTCAAGTGGGCCATCTCTTAATTACTCGACAATCTGAAATTTAAGGTCACTGAATAGTTGCATCTGCACTGAAATGTTTTAACATAATTCATTTTTAATTAAGAGTTATTGTTTTTACAGCAACAATAACTTCTGCTGAATAGAAAATTGTTGATTTGAAAATATATTTTTTGAAGGTAGATCTTGGCCCTGATGATGTCGAGAGGCAAAGTGTAATATGTGCAGCTTTTATTCGGTCGTCGGGATGCAATATTGCTTCATTTTCAGAGAGCTTATATACTTCTTTGTGCAGAGATTACTGCCAGTCTCTTTGAGTTTCGATATCGTCAAAGTACTTACTTTACAAAGCAAATAATTAGTTTATGGTTCATCATACAGGTTACATAATTTTTACTTTGAGAAACTAGAATATTATTTGCAATTTTACTTTTATTACTTATTTGAAATAATGAATTATGATGTATGAAAATCAAAATTATGATGTATCAAAAATAAAAAAAAATGAAAATTCGACTTTAAAATGGGTTTGGTCAAAGAATATTTTGTTCTATATTTTATACGAGATTCTACTTTTGAAGTAAAATAATATAATGATGAGGAAAATCCTTGGGCGTAAATACCATGGTGAACTTTAACCGAGAAACGAGAAGAAATTGGGAAACAATCTTTCTCAAGATTAAGCCTTTGCTGTCCAGGTGGATAGAAAGGATTGAAAAGAGAGGATCACTTTCAACATAATTGATCGTGCAACTGGTTCACCGCTTACAACACTGCCATTATTATTGTTACGGTAACTTGGACGGTATTTTTCCAGAATATTACTCCACTATGCTTTTACTTTTTATTTTTCATAAATTTCTGTTTAATCTTCGTCAAGGAAAAGCTAATTAAAACGTGAGCATTGTGCAAAGTTCATACAATTACGCTTCTTTGCGTAACTAGTTAAAAATCGACTTGCTTTAAAGAAGGATTTATGAAAAATATCTATGAAGAAATGAAAAATCATCTATGACAAAGAGAAGTAAATAAAAAACAAAATGAACATAAACATTATTAACCAAAAACCTACAAATGCCAAAATTTAACATAAAAAATTCAGAATTTTGAATCAGAAAAATTGAATCATCAAAGACAAAAACAACTAATCAATTGGAATTTCAATTTTCTCAATTGGAATTTCAATTTTCTCAATTGGAATTTCAATTTTCTCAATTGGAATTTCGTTTTTGAGTTCAAAAAATTTTGAATTCAGAAAAATTGAATCATCAGAGACAAAAACAACCAAAAAATTGGAATTTCAATTTTCTCGACTGGAATCTCGTTTTTGAACTTTCAATTTTATAAGCTTGAATTTTGAGCGTTAAATAAAAACTATAATTAAATGCTTTTAATTATTGGTCCTATGAGGTGAAGAAGATAAAAAATTACTGAAGTGTCAATAAAGGTGTCAATAAACCATGAATGGTGCAACACTTGAAAAACCCAATATCGATATTATCGATTCACGCACTCACGCCTACTCGAGTCAAACCACTCATTGACACAATCGTACCTTTCATCAGTGCAACGGGCTATTGTTTTTCTCCTCTTTTTTTCTAAACGACGATTTTCAATTAAGAGCAGATGAATGAGGATCTGTATCTCTCGTAAATTGTTCGAATGTTTTGTTTTCAAGTCTCGCATTTTATTCGAAATATACATTCGACACGACGATCAGATGTGGCTGTTCCGGCACTTTGGGTGCGAATCCGAAATTTTAGCTTGGAGCCAAAAGTTATTTTACTCTTTTTTTAATCCCCAGCTTTAAAAATAATCGCAGTTATTGATCAGCCAGAGGAATATTTTTTATCTTAAACTTTTCAACTGAAATTTCAGAACAGGGATAAAAATTGGATCATATTTCAAATGCACTACTGAAAAAGAGAGAAATTTGTTTGAAATTTATATGGAAAAGTAGATGTAAGTTTCAATGATTAATGGATATAATTGTATGTCTGTTTCTTCTGTGTAGCTTGGAATAAATTAAATAACGGTATATTTTGATCTCCTCGTATGTTGAATGCGAAATTTACTCTTCTCGCGTATACCGCACAATTTCCTTCGCTGTATACTCTGTAAGCAGGTAGTTCTCTATTCGCCTTCACTAAATCTGAAACGAGATGCTTGACTATTCAGGGCCAGTACTTAAGCTGATGGAACTTACACATGCACAGCGGCCAGTGGTTCTTCGTAAGTGAAACGAGGGTCAAGTATATTGCTCTTTACAAGTCAAGGAAAATAGGTGCGAGAAGAAGATCTCGCAATTTAAGCAACTTGGGACGTTTATGTTTTCTTACACACCCACACTTTTCATCCACTTTCTTTTCTAAATAAATTACTTCCATATTACATACATAATTCATGGTATACTCATTCGGGCACTTGAATCTGATATGAAAAGTTTACTTTTTACTTTATACTTTATATTCTGCATACTTTATTCTGTATATACTTTATGAGTCGTTACCAAAAAGTTATGAAATTTTGCCTATCGATTTTTTGAAAAAAATCTTCTCAGAACTATTGCAAAAAAGAGGGGAAAAACAATAGCCGTTACACTGATGAAAGGTATGATTGTGGCAATGAGTGGTTTGACTAGAGTAGGCGTGAATGTGACTCGATAATATCGCTATTGGGTTTTTAAATTAATTGTGATCCAAAATAAAATGAAAATACCAATTTAAGAGATCAAGAATCATTTTTGTAGTGGAGATAAATAATTTACATGTTAGGAAGATTACCGAGTGGACATTCAATAAACGCAGAAAAATAAATTTCAAAATTATTTGTTTGGACGACTAATTCTAAGAACCATTCGCAATTGAAAAATGAATTTTCTGAACAGTTTCGCAGAAAATGTTGATGTACGTAGTTGGTTTTAGGGTCAGAAAGCCAACTATGTACATCAACATTTTCTACAAAATTTATTATTGAGGTTCAATAAAATCTCCCCACCGATTATTATTTCTGAACAGTACCAAAGTTATTTTAAAAATATGTAGAGTGGAGATAAAAGATTTTAAAAATATTGTAAAAATTTATTTTTTCGCACTTTATTTGACTGTGCCTCCAGATTGTATATTTTTATTTATTTAACACTTTTTAAAAATGGGTTACCGAGTGGACATTATTGTAAATCCTACGGCGCATAATTTGCAGAAATTTTTTGAAGTTGCGAACAATAAACATGTTTCTGCTTATACCAGCACTTGCCTAGGACTAAAAGTAATGAGTTTTTGATTTTTTTAGATTTTTTAAAGTGATTTTTTTAAAATTCTAACTTAAAATATGAGGGTTACCGAGTGGACATGAAACTTCAGGGGCAGACTTCTAAACATTTATAAACAACTTCAAATCTAAAATATTTATCCCTATTCATAATTTTTAGATTCCTTAACCTGATACAAATTACTCGTATGAGTATCAATCATTTATAAAATTTTTTTTCATTATTTCGCTATTTTAGTTTGTGAATCTGTACTTGGGGACAGGTTACCGAGTGGATATTTTAGTTATATTTTAATTTCCCATTTCTAAGCAAAGGCACCTAAAATTTTGAAACTTTACCCAAAACTACTTCGATGTAAGTACTTTATTCGAGTATTATTTAAAAAAATATATTAAATAATGAAAATGTGTAAAACTGTCGGGACTTGAATTTCACAACTTTTTGGCAACGACCCTTCTACTTTATACTTTATAATTTACAATTATAATCATGCCTAGCCTCGATTAAATTCAACCCAAAAATGCTTGCAAATCTAGTTTCTCTTTTGCACGTGTTTCGGGGATGCCCTCGGTTATTTTAAGCCAAAAAAGAAAAAAATCGCACTACGCGTTTTTGAGAAAAAAGATTTTTTCATTTTTAACAATGAAAAATCTCATTTTTCTCGAAAACGTCGCAAAATATGAATGGCAGTTCATAGTTCAAAATTATTTCCCTTCCTAAAATCTTTAAAATTATACCCTTACCAGATTTTTATCTTGCGTATTTTAAATTTTTCCAAAAGAATAGGAAAAATCGAAAAAAATTGACTAAAATAGCATTTAGTTTACCGAACTTTAAGATTTCAGTTTTAAAAACGTTTGTTTTTACTTTAGTAGCAATGTGAAGAACATGTTATATAATATTATTAAGTTTCCTAAGCTTCAAAGTAAAGAAAAATTGGTCTTTATCTCTAAAATTAAAGAAATATCTTTTTTAACGATTGAAAATCTCATTTTTCTCGAAAACGAAGCAAAATAGTAATATCAGTTCATAGTTCAAAATTGATCTCCTTTCTAAAATCTATAAATTTATACCCTCACCAGATGCTTATTTTATGTATTTTAACAAATTTTTCAAAAAAAAAGAAAAAATCGATAAAAGCGACTAAAATACATATAGAATTGACTTTAACGAACTTTAACATTTTATTTCTAAAAATGTTTGCTTTTAGGTCAGTAGCAATGTGAAAAACATATTTGCTCTTTGCCATTACAAAAGTCTTCACGTCTAATAATATATTTAAGATATTAAAAATAAAATGTTAAAGTTCGTTAAACTAAATGCTACTAGTCCATTTTTATCGATTTTTTCTATTGTTTTAAAAAATTGGTTGGAATATACAAGATAAACATCTGGTAAGGGTATAATTTTATAGATTTCAGGAAGGGCAACAAGTTTAAACTATAAAATGCTATTCATATTTTGCGTCGTTTTCGAGAAAAATAAGATTTTCAATCGTTAAAAATGATATTTCTTCAATTTTGGAGATAGAAATCAATTTTTCTTCACTTTGAAACTCAGAAACCTTAATAATCCCAGGAAGCATGTTTTGCACATTGTTTCTGAACTAAAAACAAACTATTTTAAAAATAAAATTTTGAAGTTCGTTAAAATATGTGCCATTTTAGTCGCTTTATAGATTTTTTATATTTTTTCTTTTGAAAATTTTTGTTAAAATAGAAAGGATATACACCTGGTAAGGGTGCAATTTCGTAGATTTCAGAAAGGTGAACAATTTTAAACTATGGCCGACTATTTATATTTTGCTTCGTTTACGAGAAAAATTAGATTTTTAATTGTTAAAAATGATATTTCTTCAATTTTAATAACCCATAATAACCCATTTTTGATAATAACCCATTTTTCTTTACTTTGACGTTTGGAAAACTTAATAATCTTATATAACATGTTCTTCACATGGCCACTGAAGTAAAAACAAACGTTTTTAAAACTAAAATGTTAAAATTTGTTAAACTAAATACTATTTTAGTCAATTTTTATCGTTTTTCCCCAATTTTTTTGGAAAAATTTGTTAAAATACACAAGACAAACATCTGATAAAGGTATAATTTTATAGATTTTAAGAAGGGAAACAATTTTTAACTATGAACTGCTATTCATATTTTGCGTTGTTTTCGAGAAAAATGAGATTTTTTAATTGTTAAAAATGAAAAAACCTTTTTTCTCAAAAACGCGTGTAGTACGATTTTTTTTTATTGGCTTAAAATAACCGGGGGACATCCTGGAAACACACTCAGAAAAATATTTGTTCGGTTTAAACAAAATTTGTTTGAATCAAACAAATTATAACGTTGATATGGGGTCAA
>JBAGKK010207140.1:0-22305 GCA_037177015.1 Euceroptres primus | reverse complement strand
ATATATCAGTAGATTATACACTATACAAATTATTTTATTTTA
Organism: Euceroptres primus; assembly: GCA_037177015.1. NCBI lineage: Eukaryota > Metazoa > Arthropoda > Insecta > Hymenoptera > Figitidae > Euceroptres > Euceroptres primus. Next base: position 22,263 of record JBAGKK010207140.1, on the reverse strand, counting down.
TTATTTTAAAATAATATTTTAATCAATTCAATCAATTAAATTATTCAACTCAATTTTCAATTTTATGTTCATGGACCCAATTTAGAATTTCAATAATCGTACCATTTTAACAACCTTGCATGTTAGTCAGTAAACGACCGATAACAATAATTGTGATAGGTCATGAAAAGAGCCAAGGAGTCTTACATAGCACAAGAAAGATAATATAAGATGTTTTCGAGGAATTCTGCCTCATATCAGATGTTCTTACTTTTACAACACTTGTGTTTGCTAAAATTAAACTTGGGCATTTCATTTTATCAAATGATGAAATTTTTAAGCGGAAAAAATTAATAATTGAAAATCATTCATGCAAAATCTGCATTTCAATATCTAGTGACCTGCATAATCTGTCATTAAATAAATGCAGTAAGAGTAAATTCTTAAATAATTTTCGGAATAAATAAAAATCTACGGTTTTTTAGATTTAATAACTTTATACACTATACTAAAAAACATTTTAATTTTCGAGGACAAATTCGCATGACACGAAATTCGTCACTTCAATTTGAGATGCACTTCTTTATTTCACTTAGGTTCGCGATTTCTTCGCCTTCAGATAATTTGTCTGTCCACCAAGAGGAAAAAGTGACCGATCTCGTGTTTTTTTAAGCACCTTTCTCCGCTGGGCCTCGCTGATATATAAATCATCCCGAGGCAGAAAACATGTGCATTATCGTTTACACTTGACAATGATTCGTTTCAGATGTTACAAACTGAGAGTAGAAAATTTCTATTTAAAGCTTCACGCTCTCTGGAGAAATAAAAGGAATACAATACTCAAGATATTGGGATGAGGAAAGAAGGTTTGTGCCTTTAAATTTAAGAGTTAATTTTAAGTTGATTTCTAAATAAAATATACGTTTGATGCCTCCAAAATAAAAGCACCCAAATTTAGGAACTTTTCATTTCTAAATTTTGGAACTTCTATTTCTCCACTAGGCTCTTAAAAAAGTTATTATAAATATTTCTTGTTTAATAAATTAAAACTTTAATGAATACATACTTGTGAGCTGAAAAAGTTTTATGTTTAATTAAAAGTTTGAGTAATAAAAATAAAAAATAGTGTAAAATAGAGTTAATAATAATGTTCGATCACAATTTGGGGATGTGAAAATTCTCGGAAGGAAGGCAAATGCCTTGTTTTTCGAATTTATCTTTATGACTGGAGTCTATTTGACATTCTTTTAAAAGAGTCTATTCGAGCGTGAACATCTCGAACAGAAAATGGAACTCCAGTTCTACTGCAATTCTTTGTTATAACCACGTACGACAAGGGATATTGCCGTTGATAACATTTTGTCGTTTAGAAAAATCAGCTATCTCGAATTCCACAGACAGGTGCTGCGTTCAGCACTCAGATAGAGACAGAATAGAACATTTCCGTCTTTTGTTCATTTAACCTTTGATAAATTAAAAGAAAACTTAAAAATTTAATTTTTTTCAAAATTCTGGAGCAGCCTAGAATATTGTGGATAACTTTAACAATTTTTTGGACATTTTTGAAGACTAGAGAATTTAAAGAAACTTCTGAAAGAGTTTGTTATTTATGTAAGTTTGCAAGCGAAAGTTTTGAGGGAAACTGGTTCTGGAAGTAAAGTCATGAAGCATGTTAAACAATTACAAACGTCTTTCTGTCTAACGAGATTTTGCGACTCATCATCGTCCGTCCCATCTAAAATCACGTAATCTTGTTCTCATTACCATCCTTTCGTCTTCTTGGTACTCGAAAATCGACCCAGAGATCCTCTCGTTTGCCTTTTTGCCTCCTCATCTCGTTCAAGTCAATTCATTGGAGCATGACTTGCCAGTGAACACACACACACACACACTTCGCTTCTGTTCCAACGCGTTCATATCTACATATATATATATGACTGTATAGGTATGAACGCGTTGGAACAGAAGCGAAGTACCGTTGTTGGCAGGACTGGTTGGTAATAAAAAACATCCTCGGGCCCTCGTTACTGCCTTGAAAGACACTGCTGTTCTAACGATCTCGAAAATTCATGATGACACTATCTACTGACTTCTCGGATATTAAGAATCAAGAGAAGTCTTTTTTCCTGAATTAGAAAATTCAAGAGTTCAACATGTACATTTTAATAGTTTTAAAAAGTAACTGTAAATGAATACATAAATAAATTAAATGAAATAAACGATAATTGGGAAACACCTCAGCAGATTCAATCAAACTAAAATTTACAAAAATTGATTAGTGTTTTCATCCTAGAAAGTCTAGAGACAAAAGAGGAAAAACAAGCATCTACTTTTCCTCGAGAATTAGAAGAAAAAAAAACTCGTCTCGCACTTTCTGGAACCCTAGGCCCTAACCGAATTCCTGTGGGAACTCCTCCCTGAAAATTGCTGGTTTCCGTCGATGGCTATTCTTTCAAAGCAACCAACTCCCTTGAGCCACTATTTTCTGGTAAAGACACAGGTAAAGATCTCTCGAGAGGCGATACTCTGAAATTACCGAGTTGAGTGGGAGGCGAAGGTGAAAAAAACCTGAACAGAAAATCAATATATCAGTACTGGTAAAGTGGAATCAACCAAAATTTTGATGCAATCAACGAAACATTTTCTAATAGACAAATAATTAAATAACTAAACTAAAATTCTTCTAAACTCTTTTAAATAAGTAAAATTTGTTTCAATTAACAAAATTTGTTAAATTAAGTAAATATATCCAAATAAAATTTGATTAAATGAAGCAATTTTTTTAGTATATGATACAAAATGACTTCAGAGAGAAAATGACGTGAATCTTGCGGAATTTCTCCTGTATTTCTTCGAAAACTCCACCCCTCTTCCTGAACCTGCAGAAATTGTAAGGTAACCCCAATGGCGAGTCCCGTGCCTTATTCGGGGCCTGCAATCAAGCTGTCAGGGTAAATTTATGCGGTTGAAACTCATTTTTAATAATAGGCTTTTTTGGGACTGATCGCTACCAGCATCGATTCTACCAAACTCGGTAGCCTTCCGGCGATTAAGAAGGGCGTTTTTTTTGGACTACAAAAGCATCGATACGGCTTTTTGGCTAATGACTACTTCTTTTTTTGGTTTTTAAGAGAGGAATCGAATTCTAAATAGGAATATGCAACTCTTTCTTTTTTAATAGAGATAATATAATAATGATGATTAGGAATATTTTTAAAGAATATTAGTTGACCATTTCTATATCCATGAAGATTTAGAATATAGAATTATTAATTTACGTTTGTTTATGACATTTATCATAAAAAGCTTCTAAATTTGGAAAAACATAATTCTATTTGGGGGAAAAAAAGATTTTAAACGTATTATTTAATTTAAATGTTAAAGATAGTTAATCGGTTCGAAAAATGACAATTAAAGCAATTTAACATTTCAACGACAATTCAAACAAATGTAGGATGCTTTGTTCAGTTAGCTTAAGAAATTTCAATCTTTTTCAGGAATGGAAAGTTGCTTTTAAACACGATGTTTGTGAGAGATGTGACAAATCGCGGTAGTCAGACAATGAAGTAGAAACAGTGATTCAAGAAAAGACTTCGTTGAAAGCAAACAGTCTCAAAATATCAGAGGCCCAAAAAGATGGGCTTCACGAAAAAAAGCACCCAGTGTAAATTACTTGCTAAACCAGTAACGCTTACTGTGTACACAGTGCTGCGGCTTTTCATCCAACGAAATAGTTCAAATTACTATTTATAGTATGATTTACTATTTCGCATTGCAAGACCTATGATTTGCACCAAAAGAAGAAACAATTTCAAATTTTAACATGGCATTTTACAATTTTAAATGGTTTTTTCCACTAGCTCAGATAGTAAATCCTACCAGAAATAGTCATTTGAATTACTTCGTTGGACAAAAAGCCGCGGTAGTGTTATGCCGCGTTATAGCTACAGTACGACGAGAATTGTGAGACCACCTGTTTTTTGTTAGTTGCATAAAATCAGATAATTTTGATAATACATAAAGTAAAATTTCACAGTAAAAACTAGATTTTCCTTTCAGTCCGGTATGCTTTTTTGGGCGTTTTAATATGATCTTCGGTTGTTCTATATGATATCTAACCAACTTCATGTTAAAAGATGATACCAAATTCGATTTTATTTTCATCCACAATCATTCTATTTTGATTCAGAAATCGTACTTCTTTTATTCGGGATTCACGGACTAAACTGAAGCCGGATGTTTTTGTCGCCCGATCTGTTTCCATACCAAATTTGACTCTATATGTAAAAGCATTTTTATTTTTTAGAGTGTTTTTCTTAAAAATAACACAAAAGGTGTCAAAATTCTGTGTCAGTGAAATTCTAATGTCAATATGTAGTAGATTTGTGAATTCTTTAAGAAGATATTGTCAAAAAATATAAATTTCCAAGTTTCTTTAAATTTTGAATAACTCCTGAAATGATGAACATTTAAGTGTTTTGGGTTCACTTTAAAGGTAAATTAACATACAATGTGACTATTGCGTCACAAACATTCTAGTAAAATTTCTCTGGATTTTCTCAAAGTCTAAACTTGAAACAAAAAAGTTCTAAAAATTAAAAAATTCTTATATTCGAAAAAAGAATTTTAAAAAATCATGAAAGTGATAATTACCAATAGTTAACAAAATTTTCTTGCAATATACATTATAATTATTTTTAATATTTCTTTTATAAATAATTTTACAATTTTGAATTTTTACGATCTTTTTATTTCAATTTTAGACTTTGGTAAACTCCAGGGAAAAAATACTAGGATATTCTTAACACAATAGTCATATTCTACGTTAACTTATTTTTAAAAAGAGCCCAAGAAATTCAGACTTATTTAGGATTAATTCGACGGCTCCACTGCAAACCGTTTCAACTCGTGGTCTGTCCGTATACAGCTCCGATTCGCGCTCTCGCCGTATACTACTCCAACTGTATAGGGAATCAATTTATCGTAGAGCGGTATACGGAGCGAACGCGAATTGGAGTTGTATACGGGCAAACCACGAGTTGAAGCGGTCTGCAGTGGAGCCGTCGAATTTTTCTGAAAGTAAAGAAAGATATTACACTCGTCGATGAATAGAGGACCGGGCTCGGGGGTAGATGGTCCTCTAGGCAATGCTATTCGAGCGATCAGTCTTCAGGACCGCGTATATAGCCTCTGAACGTACAAAAGTAAATGCGCAGAGAGTCGTAATGTAAACAACGTCTGGCGGCCCTGACTGCCCGAGCGATGGCGCCGTCGCGGGACGCTCAGGGGCGGGGGACAGAATCAGTGAAGCGTAAACGACCATGAAGGTGGTCCTCTAGTCACCGGTCCTCTATTCATCGACGAGTGTATTCGAGGGGTTAACCACTAGCAATTTTGATGTACACCTGAATTAAAGAATTCAAAAAATGCAAAAAAACTCGACAGAATTCAGAGAATTTAAAGAATTTAATAGAACTCAAAGAATTTAAAATAATTCAAAGAATTCAAACAATTAAAAAGAATTCAAACAATGCGAAAGAATTTTAAAGAATTCCAAAAAAAAGTAAAAAGAATTTTAAAAAATTCAAAGAATTTAAAAGAATTCCAAAAAATCGAAATAAATCAGAGAATTCAAAATAATTCTGAAGAATTCAAAATAATTCAAACAATTCAAAAAAATTCAAGAACAAGTGAAGGGTCGTCGGGAAAAAGGGCGTAAGTGCCAAAACGAGAATTTTACAGAAGACAAAAAACTGTCTATCTTCAACGCTTTTAATTTTTAAAAAAACAAGAAATTACTTTTGAGCTAATACTTAGCTCTATTGAGCCGTGAAAGGAGCGCTTTGAAAAAAGCAACCATCTCCGAGAAAACCTTTGTCAAAGAAACGGCGCGTCCCAAAAAACGCCGATTTTGCATAACTTTTTTATTTATTAATTTAAAACAAAACCAAAAACACTTCTCGAGCTATTACTTAGCTCTATTGAATCGTGAAGGGAACGCCTGGAAAAAAGTAAACGTCTCCGAGGTAATCCTTGTTAAAAAATGACGCATCCCCAAAAACGCTGGTCCTGACACAGAAATGACATGAGACATTGAGAAAAACATGATTTCTTTCAACTGTTTTAGTTTGTAATGAATTATGTAACTAATACTTTCAATGTAATAAATACTTTTTTCGTACAACTAATGCTTTTTTTGTAACGCCACAACTCTCAGAAATGACAAATAATGCACTACGTGGCTCATGGCAACCCTTATGCACTGCTTTTCTTCCCCTGACCCACTTCCAAATCGAACTCGACCATAATCTTCTACAGGGACATGAGTTAGGTCAAAACAATTAATTTAAGCCAATAAAACGAATTCCCAAAATTTTGCACTTACGCCCTTATGGCCGACTACTCTTCAAGTGTACACCTGAATTCAGTAGAGGTTAACCCCTTGATATTATTCTGAAAAGGAACCGGAATTTTCAATTTTTAAAATTGATCTTTTTTGGTTCACCCTACTATTTGGATATTATCTTGATATTTTTTTTGCTTCTGCTGTCTGTTATGAAGTCAGACTCCTGGGGTTTCGTCCATAAAAAACCAGTCTCGTCCTCGTTTGGGCACTAGAAATGATTTATGTTAATTCGGCTAGTGTAGTTGTAGCGGGAGAACCAATCGTAAACCTAATTGATGCCGCTTTCGAAGGACGCCAAAAGGTACAACAGACTGTTCAGATTTCGGGTCGAACCAACACACGTATAATCACGAAGTTATATCAATGTGTATATGGCGTAATTCGGAACCCGTTGGGCTGTTGTCGAAAAGAAATGGGTAATCGAGTTTCTCGACACGTTCTCTCGTCGAGACGAGAAATTATGAGATGACACTGACTTGGCACCTTCGAACTCAAAGAATTGTCCAATCATGGAAGAAGAGTCTAAAGAAAAAAGGAGGAGGTCTTTAACGAGTTCTGCTTTTCATGCAAATTGCTGTATTTAATTCTACGTTCATGCATTAACAACTTCTTGTACTGCTGTTATTATTATCATTAATTTGTACTGCAAACAACCGAGCGCGAAGTGGAAAACACACATGACCTCGGATTTGTGGAACGGTGCTCTACCAACTATTAAAATGTTATTATTATTGCAATTGCAACGGTATTCTGTTTCCTTATTTTGGAATAATTGTCTTATGCATCAGGCCTGCATGTCAACAACATTCAAAGAATTTCTTTTGCATTTTTTCTTCAATTGAAGAAAAAAGTAACATGCAAGTGACTAAAAAGTGACCAAGTAAAAATATGAAAATCTAAAATAGGTTTCTCATAATTATAAGAGAATGATATACTAAAAAAATGATGTTTTCCAGTATTACTTTTATGCATTCTCTTCTTTAGGATGGTTTTATATTAAATTCGAATTTTTATTGGAATATAAGAGATACTGTAATGAGAGACATTGTTTGCGTTATGTATAACTAGACAAATATTGTTTGATAACCTTGAACTTCATTTATACTTGATAAAAAATCTATTTTCCCGAGTAAAAGAATTTTTTAAACAAACACAAATATACGCTTTGTTGGCAAATCAAATATTAGAATCGTTTAATGAAATTAATTTGAAACAACAAAAATATGGAATTTATATCTTCTGGTATTGATGAAAACTGGATAATTCCATACTTGTTCGTTTAACCTTGTATTCCTACTTCTGATATTTGTTTTTAACTTTTTATACTTTGACGCCTATTTTTAGATTAAGGAGTAGGAAAATTTTGTATCATCCATAAAACTTTTATATTAATACCTATATTACAATTAAATTATTAAGCTTAAACTGTAGTCAGGGTGTCTAGCGACCAGGACATTTAAAATTCCCGGGTTTTTACCGGTCAATTTTTTTTCCCCCGATCAAGTTAAAAATGTCTTTTTGTGATTTTTGAAAGTGAACGTGTACATAGAAATGGGAATTTTAACATAATTTATATCGTAAAAAAATAATTATTTATTTACACGTGCCAAACTTATGTTCAATCACAGACTGAAGTGATAAATAATTTTAAAACTTTCGTAACTCGTAAAATAAATATTTTTAAACAGAATCACAAGTAGTCGCTTAAATACTATTGAAATCTGAAGAATAAAAAAATAAAACATAAGTATAATATCGATCCTAAATAAAATTCCCAGGTCTTTCCCAATTTCCCGGGCCGCTAGACACCCTGGTAGTTCAATAATTATAATAAAAACTTTATAACATTATAGAATACATTTTTCAGGAATTGTCAATTTCCTTTGTCAATTCCATTTTTAGAATTTAATTTAACAACAATCTTAAATGTCTTATTTTTACTAAAATTTTGCAAAAAATGTCACTGTTAAAGTTTTTCTAAAAATGTAGTCGCCAGTGATTAATCAATTCGGATGAATGTGTAGATGAGAGAAATATTTTAGTTTCTGTCAGTATTCGAATTTCAGAAATGGATAGTATCTGAATAAAAGTATCGAATTCTCCCAGTGAAATTTTTTTTTTTCTTGCTCATCTCGTTGTAAATCAGCAAGTTCCCTAGTTCGGTGATTCATTAATTAACCGGTAGGCAATCAACCGGTAAATTTACGGGCTGCCTCGATTACCCCATATAAAACTGGATTCCTAGACTTGGAACTGAGTCGTGGCAGATAGTCGATTAGAGGATTTTGCACGTGGAGAAACTGTCCATTTTGCAAAGTGGATCATTTGCCCCCGCCCAATCTCCAAGCCTGTAACGTAGCTTTTCACGCTCTTAAGAATCTATCCCAGGGAAACTATAGTTTTCTCCAGGGAAAACTAAACAGATAATGAATTATTTTCGAGGAATTTCCAAAGCTGTGAATCAGATTCAGTGTTATGATCAGATGTTCGAAATAAAATATTATGCATTAATTGGTCTTGACACCACTCTAAATAAAATTATAACTCCAAGACTTCCATTGAGCATCTTTTGTGGAGAAAAATGACACCAGCTTGAAATCTAATCTCAAGAGACTCTAGATTTATTATCTCAGCAACTGTATTCAAGTATTGAATTTACCAAATAGACAAAAATTCACCCTTTTTTTATGCTCCGGATTCATTTACATCTTATCTTTAGCAAAATGAAGATTACAATAAAATATAATAAAAATTACTAAAAAAAATACAACATATATCACAAATTATTTCATTAGAACTAAATATACTAAATAAATTGCAGACACCCTCAACAAACACGATTTGCAATTTGTAATTGAGATACGTTATCATATCACTTGGTAGAATACTGTTTTTCATTGATCCGCTAACGTGGAAGTTTAAGCAGAAGCAAATTGGCCATAATAGTTTACAATTTCAATTTCACCATTTTAATGGCTTTGTTACTTGATTGCAGGAAATAACAAGAGTGTTTAAAATCAGGCCTTAGAGCCTTTCCAACAGGGACGAAACTAAGCCCAGTCGCGTGCAACTTTTAGTTGCACTCAAGAATTACGATCGCGTCCGAGCGAGACAGCAGATTAAAATACATCAGTAAATTTACAATGTAAAGCAACCCCAAATTGCTGGAAGGAGTTCATGCACGCGAACGATCCTCAACTTGCACTTGCCTCTGTGCGCTTGACCGTCCAATATTTGCACGCGATAAAATCCTGAGAAACCAGTTGAACACTATCATGGAAAAGTACCTGTTTCTTATGATTTTTCCACATTCAGATGATTAATGTCTCACAATGTAAAATATCTCAAGATTCTCAGACGATCAACTTCCCCTTACAATTATTTTTTTTTTAATATACGGAAAAAATTTGTTCATTAAAAATTACTGAATTTGTTCCGAAATCTCGGATTTGAGACACAGTTCAAAAAATATTAATGGATATTAAGGAAAAGTTGCTAAAAGTTCATGAAGAATTCTTGATCCGGTTCCCGACTTTTCTTTTCAGTAATAATTACAAAAATTTTATGATTTTTGGGGAACAGTTCACCGAGAACATATAAACTGCCCATGAGAAACTTAGGAACAGTTGAGCGGCCGAAAGTAAAACGGGACAAAAAAAGTTTGTCAGTAAAAATGAAACATAAATTTTTCGGAGTAAAAAGGAAACAAACAAATCTTCCGAGTAAAAATGGAACAAAATTTCTTCAGAGTAAAAATACAACAAACTAATCCTCCGAATAAAAACAGGTGAAGGGGAGAGGGGATATATCCCCTCCCACCAGCCTTGCGCTCGTTGGTTCCGCTTTTACTCGGAGAATTGGTTTGTCGCATTTTTACTTTGAAGAAATTTTTTCCGTTTTTACTCGGAAGATTTGTTTACTCCCTTTTTACTTCGAAAAATTTATGTTCCATTTTTACTTACAAACTTTTTTTGTCGCGTTTTTATTTGCAGCCGCTCAGTTGTCGGGGTTCGAATCCTCATTGTTGCGAATTTATGAAGAAATGAAATCGAAAAATAAATTTTTCTTTATTCATTGCAGTTTTAAGTTTTAGTGAAAATTTCAGAAAAACGTTCAAAATTAATCTACTAATGTCTCATAAATGCAAGATTTAAAATTTAAGAAACTGTACACTGAGAAAAAAGATTCTTAGATCCAAAGAAATGCATTTAATTGATTCCATTTCTTTATATCAAATAATTGATTGTTCAATTTATTTAAATATGTTGTAGAAGCAAGAAACTCGTGCTTTGATTCAAAGAAATCATTTATTTGATAGGCATTTATTTAATACAAAGAAATATTTCTTTTGCTTTTGAACCTGAGAAAGTTAACTAAATCAGTTCTTTGAAACTAAGTACCTATCTTGAATCCTATTTTCACATTCAAAGAAATGTTTATTTGATTTAATGACTTGGATTCATTGAACTGACCAGGTCGCATTTAAATCAAATAATTTATGCATGCTTGAATCAAGTCTTTAGATTTATTTAAATCAAAAAATATTTATTTAATTCAAAAGAATAATAAGTTAAAAATATATTTATTTGATACAAAGAGTTGATGCATTTATTTTAATGAAAATAAATTTGAATCATTTGCTTGACTTAACTTTTAGAGGGCCGGAAAGCCAATATATTGGCTCACCCCCTGATCGAGACTTTGTGTATGATCAATCAATGATATAAGATACCTTTTGGGCCAATTTTCTGAGGTCCATTTTCCTCCTAAATTGCCGGCCCTCTAAAGGTTAAAAATACATTTCTTAAATAATATAAAATATAGAAAGAAAACTTTCGATATTTAAAAAATTATTCTGAAGATTTTCGAGCTTCATAAATGACAGTTACATAATTATGTAACTGATTATTTTAATGCTTGAAATATTTGCAGGAGAATTTTTATTATACGTAGTTGTTTTTAAAAAAGCGACAGTTAATAAAAAATAACTGGTATCGTTCGTTAGTAAATTTTCAGTTGGCATTCTATAATTCTTACTGAGTTACTGCATTCAAGATATTTCGTTTGATATGCTTGTGATTTATTTTAACAATATCGATTTCTAATTTAACTTCTGGTGTCAAATACACAGAGTCTATTAGAATGATGGACTTATATAATGAAAATAATTATGTTATTTCAAATACTGGTTACTTCCCTGATCATTTTGTCCGGTACATGAACTTGAAAAGAATTAAAGGTGTTCGAGTAAGTAATAAGAATTTGCAACTCGATTCAAATTAGGAGTGAATACCAAAAATACCAAAAAATCATAATTTTTTAGGCTTTCTACTTCATCAAAGATCCAATAAAGCTAATGTACCTGAACCCCTAAATGTTGTAGATTTTTGTAGCATTCACGACGTGACTGATTTATCTACCTTGTACGATCTGACAACTATTTTGGCAAGCTATGTTCTTCCAGTGGGCCTAAAGTGTGAAAATGCATTGGTAAATATTGAACAATGATTTTGTTAAATTAATTAATATTTAATATTACTCAATTCCACGCAAATCAATGTTTCTATAATTAAGTACAAAATTCTAAAATTTAACATTTTTGTATCTGTTTTTTTCAGGGCAAGCAACCTATGTCACTATCATTAAAATCGACCTATAATCTTCGCAGGGAACCAAGACCCTGTGACCATTTCAATGTAACCGATCAAATCGCAATTTTAATGCAAAAAGCAAATCCTTTTATAACTATGATCTTTATAGTATCTAAATCAGGAAAATCCTGTGATGGTTTCAAACCGACAATACCGAAACCAACAAATCCTTCAACACCTGCAATTTCTCCAACAAAATCAGCTCCAGAACCAAAATCTATAACTCTGACAAAGTCAGCTTCAAAACCTCCACCTCCGCCAAAATCAGCTCCAAAAACTGCACCACCACCAAAATCAATTCCAAAACCTGCGGTTGGATAACATGCACCAAGAAGAAATCAGCATAATTTTCAATTATAATTGACTTACAACATTTTTCTGTTATGTAACAACAATAAGCCTTTGAAAAATTGTTACACTTATTCAGACAACTCATCGCTCGTAATAAGGCCGGCCTCGGGGGTAGACGGCACTATAACGGATACGATTAAAATCCAGTTTGAACCGGATTTAAAGTGACAAGCGAGCACTCTTATGTCAACATTCAGGACCGCGTATATAGTCTCTGAACGTACAAAAGTAAAAGCGCAGAGATTCGCAATGTAAACAACTTCTGGCGGCCCTGTCTGTTCGAGCGATGGCGCCGTCGCGACAGAATCAGTTGAGTGTGAAGAACCTTGAAGCCGGCCCTATTTCGCCCGGCCTTATTACGCGCGATGAGTGTATTACAAGATAAATAATGCTGTTTGAAAAATACATATGGTATTATTGTTTCAAAACAATAGACTTAGAGAAAAAATTTAATGTATTATTATTTAATGTATTATTTAATGTATATTAATGTATCTTAATGTACATAATGTATATATGTATATTTAATGTATATTACTTTACGATTACAAGAAAGGAAATAAATTGTTTTATTCATAATTATTTTTATGTTAGAAGACTTCATATTTAAAATATTTAAACTTCATTTAATAAATACCGTTGAATACGTAAGAAGTTAGATAGCTTGATTGCAAATTGCTGCTTGCACTTTTTTAAAATGTCTTAATATCTTTGCCGAAACCTTAATTTCTGGATAAATGAAAAATTCAGATTTCGCAGTAAGCCTCAAGTAATTCAGGCTCAAGACAAAATTTTCCGTCCTGAAAAGGTTTATAAATGATTTGGTCAGACGTTTTGAAAAAGTCTGGAAAAAGTCATCGTTTTCAAACGATCCAGACTTTACAATGTCAATTCAAAACGAAAATTTTTTATTAGGGATAATTCATTTAAAAATAATACACAATTAATTTTTTTCTAGAAGAAATGATTTGGCTGCTCTGATAAAATTCTAGGACCAAAAGAAGAAGCAATAACTGCTGCAAATGCAACAACTTCCATAACAACAAAGGCTACGAAACTCACAACTATAAGAAATCACAACCAACTATAATGCCAAGGCCAAAAATAACGAAAGATCCATTAGCAGAGATAGTCACTGTAAAGAAGGCTCTCAAAGAAATATCTAATCTCACTTCAAAATTCATATAATTGATAATAATCCAAATGGAAGAATTCAATGAAATACTCATTTAATTATATTTTGATGTTACACTTTCGCAGGAAATCTTTTGAAGTTCAATTTGACAATCGTCATGATAATTTTATTTAATTGGAATTATAATAAATTATATTTTTCAAGACAATTTCCAATAAATAGACGGATGAATTTAGTATAAAAGCTGTCATTATTAAGTACAATTCCGCTGATTTAAAATGTCACTTTCTTCCTGTAATTATTATTATTCATTCTACAGAGTGAACGATAAGAAGCAGGTGATTTTCTAATGAAAATGTGTTAATGAAAATGTAAATATTACAATTTAACTACGTTGACCAGAGATTAAATAGTCTCTACATCTCAAAAGTGCTGCAGAAATTTATTGCATTTTAAGATGTCAGATACTAAAATCATAAAACATCACTAAAATATGACAGCAATAAAAAATTAATATCAGCTAAAAAACTGAGGTTGATACTTTCACAAAGAAATAAAATTATCGAATGCCAATAAATCTACATGAAATTAGAATATTTAGTTTCAGGTGATCATAAAAATATACCTCAAAGTAAAAAAGAATTAGTTACAGTTTTAATAAATGCTCTAAAAATTTGATACGAATTTGATATGTTTGAAATATTAAACCAAACTATTTAAATAGAAATTTAATTAAGTAAAAATATCAACAATTCTACATACAAACTTAAAGTGTAGCAAAGTGTAAAACTATAACTCTTCCAGTCTTCTGAAGTTTACTGCTTGAGTGACCACTGATCAATCTCACACCACCTGATAAGTGAAATGTAAAGAAAAAACGCAGTTATCTGCTTTTGATAAATGGACAGAAGCGAATACTGCAATTTTCGACGTATTTCGAATAAAATTGACATATTAACTTTTACCACGTTAAATTATTTTGTCGACTTTTCATGGGAAAAGTTTTAAATGGTACAACTAAGAGAAATTAAGACAGTGCTTAAGATTGCATTAAAAGTTACAATTTTGTTGTTGACCTTGTATTAACCACGATTTATAAGGAATTTTTGTCATGTTTTGTAATTTAGTAGAAATTTCTGTTAACAAGCCTCGATAAAGGAATATAGATGATGGAAAATTTAAAAAATGTTTGATTACTGATAAGTTTAACGACATTGTAGACATATTCCACGTGCCTTGAATTGTGAAACGAGTTCACATTTCAATGTCAAATGATAAATTATCACATTTAATGACATAATCGACTTTCGACTCATTGAAACTAATCAATTATTATACAAGAAGCAACCAAATAATTATTCATATACATGAGGAAGTTGCAACAAGCTAATGTTGGCAATTCAATTATGTATAATTGTTATTTTATTTTATTATAATTAACTTCAATTCTAATATTACTTTCAAATCTAATATTATGACTCTTGATATTAATATTAATCTAATATTAGGATGATATTTTATATAGGAAGAGTTTAATCTTACATTGAACCCGCACAGCAACGGATATCGGCAGCATATCCTGATAATTTCCCGGGATATCCTGGGGACGTCCTAGGAATATACTGAGGTTATTTTCAGGATAACCTGAAGAGCGAAAATATCGATTTCCCTAGGATGTCCTCTGGATATCCTAGTTCCAAGGATATCGCGAGTGAGACAACATTTTTGAAAAGAAACATTCTTTTCCAAAAAAGAAGTTTTTTGGTTAATTCGGATTTTAATAGAAACTCCGGTTTGAAAAGCGATACTCTTACTTAGAATCACGGTTAAAATATCATTACATATTTTGTTGTACATTGTAGTTAACCTAATCTCAAAAGAGAAATTTTTTCCAAATGTTTTTGTCCCACTATGGAAGTGATATGCTACTCATAAATATTTTAAGTTTTTACCATTTTTTTTTTCTTTTTCCTGTATGTATTCATTGAAGATTTGAACAACACAGGTAAACAAATGTTTATCACAGTCAAGACTTTAATGTGTTGAATAGAAGTATAAAACCAAATAATAAGTGATTTTTAAAAAGTAATTTTTGTCTTCGTTTAATATGTCCATTATCAGAAGTGCATTGAATGAAAAAACGATGTTATTATCGTGTTTAAATCTCGTATTCGAAAAAATATGTTTTTGAGGTTATGTTTACCTTCTCAAACATTCTAATTTTATTAAATTCTATTAATGTCATTTTCAAGAAATAAAATTCTTTTACATTGATAATATATCTCTTTTTTCTATTTCATTTGAACTAACAATAATTATACTTTCGAATAATCGGCCGATATAATTAGGATGTCCGGAGGATATCGTCGGGATATCCGGAGGATGTCCCTGAGATATCCTGCAGATATCCTCCAAGGGGAAAATGTCGATATCCGGAGGACTTACTCAGGATATTCCAGGATATCCTAGGGACGCCCTACGGATATCAGTAAGATATACCGAAAATTTTCAGGATATCCTGAAGACGTCCTAGGGATAATCTGTTGCTGTGCGGGATATATTTAATAATTAAATTTACTACATGGAGTAAGAGGTTTTAATAAATAAATAAAAAGTAATAATGAGGGGAATTAAAATAGGAAATGTGAAGCTTTATGAATGCCGTGTTGCGAATCTGTTAATTTAAGTTTTCTGCACGTAACACAAACTTCAATCTGCCTCTCGTGACTCTGGTGAAAACAATGGTATCACATGATACAGCAGAGCATGTACGAAACCAGAGATAATAATATACGAAAGACGTGAAAATGATGACATTCATCTCATAATTACCTCAGATATCAGAAATTCAAGAGAAAAATATAGGGTTGCATAATGAACAGGGTCATTCGTAATAAATTTTACTTTTTTCCCCTAATAAGCACCTGTTTTGCGTAATTATTTTCTTCTATGAATTTCTTGAGTTCTACTAATTTTTAAAAACTGTAAACTGTTACAGAAAAATTATATTTTTATTTAAAATTGTTAAAGTGTAAAATTATACTATTACGAAAATGTGTTCAAACTTTAAAAATGTTTTTTACGCAGAATTATTTGGTTTCAAAGAGTTCATTGATTTAAATTTACAAGTCTAGTTCGCCTCTGCTCAACAACTATCTCCCTAAATTTCGCGAAACCTTTCGACATCGATCAGCTTTGAGTATACTGCGTATCTGAGACTTAAAGCTGAAGTGATCTTAAATTCTTTCCAAGCGTGGAAAAGGCTTTAAATTTAAAAGAACTCTTACAAGGGAATTATAGAATATGATAATAATTTTAGTAGTATTTTAACGTACTTCACCTTAATGTAATTATGACATAAATTTTTTAATTATGATTTTCATTAAAATGTTATCCAAAGATTTATATCTTAATTTGCTTCTTTTAAAGCAGAATTTTTAAATTAAATTTTTTAACGACTACACACGACGAATATTTACTTTTTATAAACTTGAAAATACATTCAACTTTGATGCTTCTGGTATTGGAGCTTTTATAAATTTCAAGCGATTTTTTAACTAGGTCTCTTTTTCGGAATAAGCAGCCAATGGAAAGCATCGAAACACGCAAAAGCTACCAAAGAATTTTCAAAGGCAAATATGTATGTAATTTTCAGAAAATACTACCGAATTTCTGCATCATTCAAGACTTACTGACAGTCTGTTGCAAAATTGTAGTTCACTACAGCTTGTACTATACATATACGTTATACGTTAAAGAATATAGAGCACAGTGCATCAAGCGATAAACTTCCAAAATCCATTTTTCTCCCTGACTTTTACAAGCGGGTCGCTCGGTAGCGCAACGTCTGCGAAAAAGTTGCAGGCTATATTGTTCCCGAGGCAAAAGAGTTTCTTGAAACGTTTCCAGAAGTCTCGATGAGGCAACCGACGATCCTCGATCCTCCCTTTCTTTGTTGAATTGATCTTCAATTCTCCTTTTGCTCGGAATTCACCAGCCGAATGGATATGGTTGGTTCGAATCCTCATCCCTAATTCCTATATAGATCTAGATTTTCTAGAATGGTCCTTTTGGCCGAAAATTGACCAGGAGAAATGGACTTAGTTCTTAGTAAAAAAGACAAAATCCCAAAGAGCCTTAGGGCTATCATTACGCTCTCCTCGGGGGTCTTCAATTATTACAATGCTTCTTGCAGTCTACTCTTCTGTACTCTGTAGCTACACTCTCTATAAGTCTATGTCGATACTAATAATCCTTAAGGTTCTCTGCCACTTTAAAAAATAAGAACCAGTTATCCTCTATTTCTCTCATCTCCTCTATGGCCATCTACCTGACTCTCTTTAATCTTCCCTCCCTCACTTCTCTTGAGTGTTGCCTCTGTCCATTTCCCTTCTCCCACTTTGCAAACCTTAACACCACAAACCTCTTTTTGTGCTCTCTCTATCTCTCTCTCTTTCTCTCCCTCCCACTATCTCTCTCTATCTCTTTTTATTCTTCTTTTATTCTCTCTTTCTTTATTTATTTTTATTCCACTCTTCGCTGTATCAAGTCCTCCAGTCCTATATTCTCGAGCGTGACTGAGAAGATCGCTTTTCAAGTTCTCAAATCAGAAATGGTAGGAAATTTAATGCAGTTTTTGTTAGAATTTGACATCACTGGAAATTAGATATTTTGGGGAACCTATAATTTAGATTAGAATATCTGTAATATAAGATCCTTGATAGCTGAGTTTTCTCAAACAATGTTTCAATAGAAAATATTACTTAAAAAATAGTCATCTCAAAGAAAAGAGCAGGGAGTAAAGCAGAAACCGAAAAAATAATTTGGGTTTCGATTTTCACTTTTCGGCTAAAACCCTTAAAAATTTCGGTTTTGGTATTCGTTTTTCGGTTAACTCGGGTTAAAACCCATAAAAAATTCCGCTATTCGGTTAAAACCCATAAATACACTCGTCGGTGAATCGAAGGCCTGTGAATCGAGGACCACCTTCATGGTCGTTCACGCTTCACTGATTCTGTCCCCCGCCCCTGAGCGTCCCGCGACGGCCACATCGCTCGGGCAGTCAGGGCCGCCAGACGTTGTTTACATCAGATTCTCTGTGCATTTACTTTTGTACGTTCAGAGACTATATACGCGGTCCTGAAGACTACTCGCTCGAATAGCATTGCATCGAGGACCGTCTACCTCCGAGCCCGGTCCTTGATTCACCGACGAGTGTATGTCGGTTTTTAGTTGTTTTAATAAATCTATATATCTATGTTTTCCAGTTTTTACGAATCGGTTATGAAAGATTTAAATATAACGATTTTGGTTTTCAAAATATTTTTTTTTCAGTTTCGGTTTTTAAAAATACCGGTTTTTTTCGATTTCAGCTTTACTCCTTGGACAGGAGAATACATACTTAAAATCAGTTATGCAGATAGCACACAATATCTCAAAAGTTCTACCCTCAATCTTAAGTAATAAAAAGTGAAAAAACCCGAACCGTAATGCCCAAGGGCCCAGAATCTAGATTAGGGTTCCACCCCCTCCCCCCTCCTTTTTTCACAACACATGTGTCCTCCCGTTACGCCACTGTGCAACTCATTGTCAGCAAAAGACGGGTTGTGATTTAAGATTTAAGCGAGAGATAGAAGCGGGATGGACGCTTATTTATTGGAGCCGTGAGGGAGAAGGATGGGTGGCTTTGGGTAAGGTGGGGAGAGGGGAAAGGTGGAGGAGGTAAAAAAAGAAAAAGACAAAAGGAAGAAATAGTGGGATGGGGCCATGCATTAGGCATGAAAACAGGAGAACCGGTTCGAAGAGTTCAACACTATTCTCGATACTCTTTCCACACAGAATCGCCCAGAGTGCTCCTTTCGTCCTGAAAGCCCTCGACCAATCACGCTCACGGGCACCTTACCCATCGGCCAATGAGACTTCTAGTCTTGTGGAAAGCAACGACCTGCCCAGAACCCAAGTGGTACCTCGAGAAACCGGTCCGGTAGTCGGGTATTAGATAATTTATCTGACAGCTTTGAACTCTCCAGCTCTTATATGTGGATGTCCAGTAACGCCTTTATCCAAGCACCCAAAAGGGGCCCAATAACAAACTTTCCAAGTTTCTCTTAAAAATAAATCCAGAAAAACGATAATTCGTTTTCAATCATTAGACTTTGTTACCACTCAGAGAATCCATTTCTCGATTATGAGTGATTCTTAGTCGCCTAAAAAAAAATATATATATAAAAAAGACTTCGAGAAATTCAAAGTTTCAATTCAATTTACCACAAAATAACAAGATTGGACAATAAACTATTATTTATTTATCAAACCTTATTCAAGGTTTTTGTATTCGATGGTTAATTGCAATAGAGAACTAAAACTGTTCTTTTGGAGATAAAGAACTAATTTTGAGCGATGTGATGTGGTTCAGTAGAAATTCTAGTCAGGCCAGACCAGAGGTCTGATTGTATTAATACAATTTTAGGAATAAAACAATTGAAATTTGAATATTTTGCTATGATTTTTGTGAAATAAATTGCATTCGGGGTTCGAAAGTTTTTAGGGACCGTCCTGAGACGGTTTCCACATTACGGTCCCTCATTTCTCTCTTGAGACCTGCCCTGAGTGCTTCGACTGCTGGCAGAAAATGAGAGGTTCGATATAGTTTTATAAGTATATACTTTTTTATCACCAAATACGACCTTATCCGCTGAAAAGACGTAGTTAAGTTAATGAGGTACGTCTTCTCCGAATATTCTCGCCACTATTTTTACTTCAGTATATTTTATTTAAAAAAATTAGTTTACTTTTAATCGAAATACTCTATTCGGCAACAAACCGAACTTAAATAAAGGCTTTTTGTATAAAAAATTAGTATTTCTCCTTACTTATTTCCTTTTTTTCTTTTAAGGAAACTTTTAAAACGTAAGATGAAAATTCTGGATCTTGGATTTGTTATTTATAAGCGCAAGTTAATAGTTTTTCATTGCAATGAAAAATGTTTGCTGAGAGATGATTTTAGTAAGTTGAAAAATTGAAAAAACGGATCCTTAAAAGAAAAACAGATGTATGGAAGTGAACGTAGGTGTTATTATCAGTTTATCGAGTTCCATGCTCTATAAAACACATGCATTAATGAGTATGCACATCGTATTTATATTCATATATAAAATGATCTAAATGCACACGTTTAACCGCAATCATTTTAAGATTCAAGTGGCCACTTGTGCCTTGAACGACAAACAGGATTCAAACTTTCAGATAAGCCAGGGGTGGGCAATTCAGTCCCCTACCTTTTCAATAGAATATCAACTCTAAAAATAATTCCATTCTATGCAACGATGAGAAAAACAATTTAATACTCTTGAAAAACAATACCTTCATTGTTAATTCAAAGCTTCAATATTCTAAGGTCTAACTAAGGTCAAATTTCTATTTGCTCCAGATGATTTAAAAACCAGGTAGGAACTTTTCCAATATTTTCAAGGATTACTATAGAAAACTTTGGAAATTCGAAACTTGTAGTTTATTTCCTTTGTGTAATAACGAGATTTTGAGATTATGGAAGAATTATAAGGTCGAGGAAGAGAAATTTTCAGATCAGAGGCAAAATTATATTCAGATACAATTTAAGTGCTCGTAATCCCATAAGCTCTCGCCTTCAGACGATTAACAATTAAATAAGATTACAATCCAAATGAGACCATCAGTAATTTTCGCTCCAAGGACGAAAAACTTTCATCCGGGAGGATTTGCTGCGTGCCAAATTAGCAATTCTCAAGTCCAACTTCAACTATCTACTCAACTTCTACTCTGCTACAAACAACATCGAACTGAACTTCGAAGTGATGATTTCGTTGATGTTTGTCATTATTCTGGACTTCGGCTCTTTAAACTTATTATTCCTTTTTTGGAATTACTGTTATTATAGCTTGCAAAGAACGTTCAATTACGCTGATCCTAGACGAGGATTAGGGACACGAAACCTGCATTTTTTAGTATACTTCAAACATTATGCGAGTGGGAGTATAGAAGAAATTCTATCAACTCGAGGAAAGATGGATATGAGTGAACTGAATGTCTTGAAATTGAAAACATCCCAAGTTCAAGGTGGCCGTTTTCACTGACGAAAAAAGTTATAACAGTTAATGCAATGAGTTTTAAAAGTTATAAAATGTTTTTTATTTAATATTCTGAACATACAAACATGAATTTCTTTTTAATTTAACATTAAAATAGTTTATATTATTGAAGAAGTACAAATGGAGGTTTTTCAACTAGTAAGCCCTAGTGATTAATGCTTTTAGGGCGAACATTTTTATTTGTTTCTAAAAGTAACATTAGGCCATTTTATATAATGAAATATCACTGTGAGTTAAACGAGAGCATAAGTTTTAAATCCATGCAATATAAATATTTTAATAATCGGTGGGGAGATTGTATTGACCCTCAATAATAAATTTCGTACATAAGTTCAACTAATCCCTGGTGACTAAAGTGTGATGTTAAAATATATAAGACTGAATCCATTTCAAATCACGCAGGCAGTGCAACTTCAAGTCACAAAATCGGTCGTCTATGAAATATGTTGTTTTTCAAAGGAAATAAAAAGATACGTATTTTACCGTTTAAAGAAAATAGTATATTATGCACCTAGGGGGAGAAGAGGGACTTTTTTGTCGAGTGTATGTTTTCAGTACGAGTCGTAGGCGAGCGCGTAGCGCGAGACGGAGACGAGTACTGAAAACGTACACTCG
>JBAGKK010207036.1:0-22308 GCA_037177015.1 Euceroptres primus | reverse complement strand
TATATATCGATTAAACTTCTAATCTCGTGGTCTCAATAGAGTTAGTTTAAGGGCCTTAACATTTATAGTACAATTCATAGATCATTTTATTAGCGGAAAACGCAAAGTATGCTAACTCTAACCTTGATCAATATTTCGCACTGAATTATTATCTATGTTTTAAAATTCTCATGTCTTGATAATTATAAGTGGTACAAATTCAATTTATTTAACTGATATTGGAGAATATAGAAATGAGGCCAAGCATGGCCCGGCATATAAGAAATATAGATATTGAGGTAGCTAACCCGGTAACGCCCTGTTAACAAGATGCTATGATCTTTTAGACCACCAATGCTCGAGGTTTAGATTGAACTGCCTATCTCGCTGATAAGAGTCTAGAAAGAGAAGAGAGAGTGTAACCTCCATAGAGACCGAAATCAGAATGAATCTTCTCAGTCGGTCCAGCGACCCTCTCGGCTCGATAGCTAGCCTCTGCGATCTGTACTATATATCTATCTATCTTTATCTATCTATATATATATATATATATATATATATATATATATAAAGTCACATAAAATGTCACATTCCATCGCCCCGCTATATAGTTGTGAACTTTTAGACATAAATGTTCCACAATCATATGATCTAAGCTAGTTGCACATAATAATCCGTCTTATATCATTGTAGCACAGTTTTATCGTTAATGTCTTGCCTTAGCTTTCCCGTAACGTCGGTTCTTGCACAAAAAGGAACAAATGTTTCCGTTCTTTGGTAGCTTACAGCCCTCTCATCCTTGAAGGCCTTTACTTTTATGACATCCTAATTGAGATTGGTTATATATGAGATAAGTTATAATATATTGTAACGTAGATCTACGGCATACCTTCAATTTTCTTTCCAGTATTTGAGATGTTTGTAGTTTTGTAGTCCTTCCGGTTATTGTAGAGAGTCACTTTACTTCCATCGTTGGATACGTCAGACTGAGAAAATGCTGGCCAGGACAAACATGGTGACCAATTGCGGAAGGGGTCGTTGTTCGCAGTCATTTAGCTCCTTTTCAGATTTTCTTTTTCATTTTCTGTGGCTTTTATTTCCATCAGCATACTCCTCTTTCGTGATAGCCCCGCTCCCGGAAACTGATACTTCGACATATCGTTCTCCCTCTGCATTATCGCCTTTAATCCCGATGAATGTGTATTGTCGATGTTACCGATGTGTGTTGTCGTGTTAGCTTTTCTGTCATTGTACTCTTGTGGCACCGATTTGACAGTGGTTGTCGGGCTCTAATTGTACGTAAAGCTCTGTCATTGTTCTGAACGTTCTGCATAACGAATTCTTCACCATATCGCAGAACATCTGCAAATTCCGGCCCGTTATTCCGATCTTGAGTAGAAGTGTCTCGGTGCGTGTCATTTCTATCTGTCTGCGTCTCCGCACTTAGTAATACCGGCGCAGGGCCTTGTCAGTTATGGGCATTGCTCATTTTTATTGCACTCGACCTCTCGCTACGGATGTCGTGTCAATACTGAAGGTTCAATTCTGAAGGTTCTTGCTCAAATATTACCGAGAGCATGAGTGAAAATAAAGATATTCAACAGAGGGCACAGGGGTGAGAAAGAAATTCCTTTTTCACCCCTTCCCCCTCTGCTGAATATCTTCATTTTCACTCTTGCTCTCGGTAATATTTGAGAAAATCGGACACGTAAAAGATTTCTTGCTCCTTCCCTTCAGTGATGTACTTTAACACATTCGTTGCTGGCCTTACTTTCGCTTTAATTTCATATGGTGCTTCAAATATGGCTAGAAATTTTGCAGTTATTTTATCGCTTTTATCTGAAATATTGCAGGCCGTGATTTTTACCTAATCTCCTACTTGAAACTCTGTTGCCTGGTGCAATTGCTTGTGCTTATCGGCCCTTTTCTGTCCAGCCTTCTGGATCTTATCCTTCACCAATTGCAGCTTTACCCCTTTGGGCAGCGCCCCTGTTCTCATAGGTAGCTTCACCCATTTTCACCCGAATCTGGTAGGCGTTTTATTGAATTCGTTTCATGTTTGATCTCATTTAATATGTGCTCGATCGTGTTCATTTTTGCCATACCATGGTTGGTGTTGATTTTTTGGGAGAAATGTTTTGAAGAATATTCCAAGTTCTCGGTTTACCCTCCCCACCATGCTTCCTTGCGGGTGCCTAACTGCTGTCCAGAGTGGTTTAATGCCCACTTGCTTTAAGTATTGTTCCCACAATTTCCTGGTAAATTTTGTCCCCTGATCGCTTTAGACTCTTTCAAGTTTACCTACCGTTCTGATGAAAGCCTACAATTTCACTACTGCTCCTTTCGCCGTGGCTTTTCTCATGGAGTGCAGTTTCATACACTTGCTCAAGGTGTCCATCATATTTAACAGGTGCTTGTATTCAAGTTGTGAAGCATGTAATGGCTCCAAGAAAGCGACTGAAATTAGTTCCAGCTGTGTATCTGACAAGACAAACTGCATGCTGGCCTGCGCACGTTGATTAGGGATCTTATTTAACTGAGTTGTTGTCTGTTATGAGTTCTAAGTTCTGAGTAGTTGTCGTGTGAATCGGTAGAACTTCGGATAGTATGAGGCAGCACTTTCTGGCCCAGATGTGTCTATACACCAAGTGACATTTTCATGTGATTTCAGTCACTATCGACCTCGTTTTTTTGTGTAAAATCTTATTCGCCATCAGGTAATCTTCCCTATCCGTTTATTTACCTGATTTTTAATCGCTGTTATTTTTGGACCGCTGTTTTGTTCAGTTATCAGATTTTTCATCATATTTTTTGTTCTAGCTGATGATCTCTGTAGGTTCGAAACTTTTGCAGAGGCCACACGATGGCCAGCAACTCTTTTTCTGTAGTAAAATAGGCCAGTTTATCTTCTTTGAGAGTGTAGCTTGCAAAGTTAATTGCTAAGCTTTTTCCTGCTTTATCTTTTTGTGACAAAACGGACCCCAGAGCAAAATTGCTGGCATCAGTGTGCAGGTAAAAGGGGCTGTTCGGATTAGGATAACACATCATGCCATTTTCACCGTATATACTTTTTTTATTTTCAAATACCTCCTGTTTTTCTGCGTCCCACTTTCATGCTACCCTTACCTTGAGCAAATCCAGTAGTGATGCTATTACTGCTACATGTTGGTCTGAGAATCATATATGGAAATTCCAGTCTGCCTCGCTGCTGCCCCTCTGGTTGATTAGCTCGCGTCTTATCTTGTGGATTGTTAAACCTTTGATTGTTACCTTGGGCACCGTTGTCTCTTGCTGACGTGTATTGCCTTTGATTGCCTCCTTGGTCCTCTATTCTTTTCTGCCTGTGAGTGTTGCGCTTAAAATCGCTACTTTAATTTCTTCGCTAAAATATCGTGATAGTTTAAGAATTATCTCTTAATCGGACGGTGGATTCGAAAGATCTTTGGCTTTCCCATATGTTTTAGAAGCATAATCCGTGTTAGTTTTATTCCACTGCGGGTTATAATAGACAAACTCGAGTCGCCGCCGTGTCTCAAATTGTGTATGATCGTTCCAATATCTAGTCAAAAATTTGATTTTAAACTCTTTGAGTCTCCTGGTATCTTCTTTAACTTGTTCCCACAAATCCTTTGACACCCTGATTAACACCGAGTTGAGCAGATATTGTACTTCCAAATGTCGGGGTTTTACTGCTTACCAGTATTGTTTCAGATGGTAGACAAATGTTTTTGGGTTTATGGTACCGTCAAATTTTGGGGCTGCATGCTTAATGTTGATAGCAGGTCCTACTATTATTCCTCCATCCATAGTAGGCCTCTCCTCTCCGATTTCCCTAAGTCGATTTTCAAGTTGACGCTGCCTGATCTCCCACTGTTCGGCCTTCTTATAAAATTCCTATAAATCGATTCCATCCAATGCCACAAGATATCAACTGTGGATACAATGCGTACCTCAAGGAAATCAAAGGCAAAATCAGCATATCCTTGGCTACTATTGCACTTGCAACTCAGATACCAGAACTCTGGTTACTAATGCTCACAAAGCAAGCATCTTGTGGTATCTGGGATATGTCCCGCATGAAGAGCATTTTAAAATATCTTTGGATAAATCTATTAGACAGAATCCTTGATTTTAGTAATAGAGAGCAACGACAAAATCTCGACGAAGGAATCAACACCGTCAACGATTGAACATACCGAATTACGAGAGGCAAGGGAACTCGCGTTTAACAAGTACCCCGATCGCATGTAACGATATTGGCTATGTTGTTTTGCGAGAAGTAAGGGGACTCGTGTTAAGGAAGCACCCCGATGGGATGTAACGTAGGCTGCCTCCAAGTGGTGCATCCTGGATAGCGCAATAGTCTACAGTACCAAAAAGTCAACAAATATCTCATACCAGACAATATGTCTTATACTAGTACAATATACACATTACCTGCTTTGTAATCTCAGAGTTGGCAGTCATTTGCTTTCTACAATCGACTAAAGTACCTGGTTGATTTTAAAGATCGAGGGTTGCTCGCACCCTCATATACTAGTAGATAAATCCTGTAAGTTCTCGCCTCAATCATATGTGACGTGCCACGAGAAAAAGGGACTAACGCTCCAAACAAGAATTTTACAGGGCGAGCGATAGAAGTCATGCCTATTCGGCAGTGAAAGGCGACTCCCGAAAATCTGCCACTCCACTTACAACTACTCTCTCATTCGTTTTGACCCAGTGTTCGTGTTTCTTGCTTCTGTTCCCGCAAGAAACGCACGGCAAGCGGCACCGCCCGTGAGTTTGTAGTAGTGAGTGGTGGGAGGTTTTTTCGGTGGTCCGAAGTCTCGTTACGAAATGCTCTATTTACGGCCCAATAAAAAGCTATTTTTTCACAATAAATAATGCTCGAAAATTTTTTTTTGATTTTTGTATTGGATAGAGCAACTCAAACACTATCAATAGAGATAAAAAACAGATTGTCGATTTTTTGAGCGTTAGTCCCCTTTTCTCGTAGCACGTCACATATGTAAATGAAAACACACGTATGTATTTTACACACTTAGCATCTCACAATAGCATGATTCAATGGTGGATGTAAAAATTTAAAAGTACTTTAATTTTTATAAAAATGAGTATCTCTACGTTTTTGGGTCCACTAAATTCGAATTTACTATCAGGATTCCAAAATTCAAAATGGGGGGCACCGAAATTTGAAAATAGTTGAAGTTTTCTGAAAATGAGTATTTACGCGTTTCTGAGGTCGCTGAATACAACTTTCGCACTAAGATCTCAAAATTTCCAACTTTTAGAGATTTTTGGGGCGGCTGAATCCAAGAGTGAAAATAGAATTCCAAATTTAAAAGCGCCGAATCCAAATCAGTGGATATATTTTTTTAATGCAAAATTTGTATTTAGCGATTTTAAAGACATACAGATACACATTTTCATACAAATTGAACCTTTTTTAACTTTTTGTATCCGCTATATTGGTTCCGATATTTTGAATTTTGAAATTTAAATATGAAATTAAATATATCCATTTTTATATACATCTAACGATTTTCAAACTTTTATCCGACATTCCAATCCGTCATTTTGAATTTTAAAATTTCGATATCAAATTTGGATTTAGCGGCCTCAAAAATTTTAAGAATAAATTCATGAAGTAAAGTTGAGAACACTTATTATTTAACACAAAAATGGCACAGAAACTCCATTTTTGCTTCACAACGAAGTGGTTAAGGAGTTCTACTTATCAATACATAATGAGATTGAAATCCTACTATTATTTTTTACAATCTTGTGCCCGCGTCTAGGTAAGGAGAAACATTTTTCTTTTTTTTTGAAAAATAAAAATCCACCTTTTTTTATAAAAACAAAGACGGGATA
This sequence comes from Euceroptres primus, assembly GCA_037177015.1. NCBI lineage: Eukaryota > Metazoa > Arthropoda > Insecta > Hymenoptera > Figitidae > Euceroptres > Euceroptres primus. The sequence continues at coordinate 16,455 of JBAGKK010207036.1, read as the reverse complement.
TGAAAAAAAGCAAAGTTATTTGGAGAAACCTAAGACATAAACATCTTCATTTAATATTGTATATATTTAAAAATATTTGGTTCACAAGAAATTATTTAAACTATTTTTATTTATAATAATTAATCGTGTCAGAGATATCTGCGTGGATTTCTTCTTCAACGAAATAAACGAAAGAATATAAAAATATAACGCAAATTAAATAATTGTAAAACAATTATTTAAAAAATTATTCTAATGATTTAACTGTTTCTATATGTAAATTATATGTTGGTTTACAATTAAGAATTATATTTTTAAATCCTAGCTTCACAGCAAGAGAAAATTGCAACATAATTGTAAGTGATTCTGCAGAAACAACGAGGTCTATTTGTCAAGAAACGACTATATTATGCATTTGTCAATTAGTCTTGTTAAAACTATTAACAATTGTTATTTCACAACAAAGTATCGCATAAAAAGGCTATAAGCAAGATATTTTTAGTTAGTTTTGTAGAAGGAACGAAACTAATCTATTGATAAATGACGATATTATGCATTTCTTTATAAAAATTGTTTAAACAATTAATATTTATCTTTTACAAGTCTTAAGTCAATATATTTTTACATTCATTTCTATTATTGACAAGTTTTTAAATTTGCTCTATGGGCGATTTCTAACAGAATTTGTAGATAAGCTACAAACTTTACGATATTTCAAACATCAAAGTTCCCAAGAAACTTTTAATTGTAATTCTAACTATTGATATTACTTTCGGAAACATTTCTGAGATCACCCTATTATCTACAAGTTTTTAAATTTGACCTGGGGGTGGTTTCTGATACAGCTTTTAGATAAATATAAGAGTTTTTATTTTTCAAATACCAAAGTCCCCAAAAAAATTTCAAATGGCAATTTTGAGTTAGTCATTTTTCAAATATTCAAATCCCCAAAAAATTTTCAAATGTCAATTTTGACTAGTGATGTGACTTCGGAAAACATTTCTGAGACCACCCTATTGTCGACAAGTTTTCAAATTTGACTAACTTTGGCTATTGATATTGCATCCAGACATCTTTCTCAGACTCTGGACATTCTGACTCGATTTTGTGTGCAGACTCAGGCGATAACAGGGACTGTTACACTGTTTAACAAGCGGTAGAAAAAAAGGGAAAATCAAGTAGGAATAATTGCTCAAAAAGTTTATTTCGAAACGATGTCTCAAAACTAAGCAATAAACAGGTCTTTCGTAAGTTGATTCTGCGATGTTCAACGCCCGCGATATCATAACGGGGAACTGATATAGGACATTCTGAGTAGATTTTTTACAAGCTTACCTTATCGCACTGCGACGATCTGCAGAAATCCTAGAAATTTTGTACGCATCAAGATGAATGATAGAATTTTTTCAATTAAAAAAAAAATTATTTACGAATATAAATTGCTGGATGTATTTAGCGCCCCTTCTGGTTTCGCGTTGTCGGCGGTTACCCCCTAGGTCAAATTTGAAAACTTGTTGATAATAGGGCGGTCTCAGGAAGGTTTCCGGAAAAGACGTCAATGGCCAGAAATGCAATTGAAAGTTTTTAGGGTCTTTGGTATTTGAAAAATGAACAACTCTGACATTTATCCAAAAGATCTATTAGAAACCACCCCTAGGTATAATTTGAAAACTGTTCGATAATAGGGTTGTCTCAGGGACATATATCGAAAAGATATTATTAGCCAGTGTTATCATTATAAATTATTTCGGGCCTTTGGTATTTTTTAGGTTTTTTGCCATTAGAAAATTGTGCGGTAGTAAAAATGATCATATAGGGGTGAGTTTAGGGGATGGAAAACTATTTTGAGGTATTCAGGGTGACACGTGGTCTTGGTGAAAAATCATGTTATTCGTTTGGGTCCTTAAAAAGCTGGTGGGATTTTTGGTGACCGTCAAATTTCAATATGGTTACTTTATCTATTAAGGGTGGGTTCCTAGGTGGTGCAGACTGTTCTGGGGATACTTGACTTACTCGTGGGTTCTTTCTGAATAAAACTATTATTCACTTTAGTAGGTGAGAATTTTTTGCGGTGTTTGCCATTAGTACAAGTGGAAGATTGCTGAACTAATCAGCTAATGGTTATTTTTAGAGCATGTTTAATAAATTTTCACCTTCTCAAGTGCAAGTGACATTCCACAAGATATTTTGAGTCGAGTTTTCGTGATTTTGAGGTCGCATTTATAATAATAATAATTGTTCTGTCTGACATATCAATTATATTGACGGATACAAGGGTTATTTTTGAGTTTTGACTTTTCATGGGGTCAAATTATTTTCAGAATGTATATCTTGAAATTATATTTTTTATTAAATTTCATTTTAGTTCAATCAAGTTTTATTTATTCACATGTGTTATTTGTATTTTACAATATTTAGGATTTAAAACATTCTAAATTTTGCAGTTTTTTCGTCTTCCACTTATCAATTCATTCAATAAAAATACAAAAAGCGAGGTTCAAAATGACATTTAGAACGCAATTATGCACCGAATTTAGATTATTTTTTGAAAATTCAGGACTAGATTCTTCAGAGATCGGTGAGGGTAGATTTTTTATTTTTTTTTTGTGGATTTAATTTTTATGTTAATACTGTAATGTCTCCATGACGGATTATGGTAGTAACAAACTAAAGTAGGTAAATAAATTATCGTAAATGTCAAATTCAATAAATTAAAATTGGAATTGAAAAGCATCAGCACATAATGGAATCAATTAAAGCTTTTCAGATCAAAATGATGAAAAACACTGAGAGCGAGTTTTGCTTTTTTACGATGAGGTCGTAAAAATCCTCGCTACATCGTAGGTTTGTCGCCCAATCATTTCCTGTTGAAACCAATTATATTCTCTACTATATCAGGATAGAAGTTTGTCTCTAACCCGTTTCCAATTGAAACCAGTTTTAACCACTCAACTAAGTAAGGAACAAAATGATAACCTCTGTGAGTGGATCTTTCTCTCTTTCCCACCCCCAGAATCTATGCTCTATCAGAATAGAAATTTGTCAACCACTCGTTTCCGCCTGAAACCAGTTTTAACCACTCGTCTAAGTAAGAAAAGAAAGTCCACCCTCTATGGGTGGACCCTCTCTCTAGTCTGCCTCCAGGATATAAAAGAGCGCAACAAAGGTGCATGGAGCACTCTTGGTCGCAGCGTCACAGATACCTTCTGCTGTGTCCCATTTCTCCGTTCCACTGGGTGTGGTCTAGACTTCAAGTCTTTCTGACACCAAGAGTCAGTTTATTCTTCATCAAGCTTCAATCAACTAAATAGTCCAAGCCCTGAAAAAACAGAGAAGCCGCATCCGATAACTACGAGGATCATCGTGAATCTTTTGCTGCTGCTAACGCAGGCTTCTGCCTGCCAGTTCCTGAGTCATCCACCAGGTCTCCCGTTGCCGCCACCAACGCAGGCTTCTGCCTGCCAGTTCGTGAGGTGATGGACCAGGTTTCCTGTCGCTGCCACCAACGCAGACTTCTGTTTGCCAGTTTCTGCGGTCATCCACCAGGTTTCCTGTTGCTGCCATAAACGCAGGCTTATTTCTGCCAGTTCGTAAGGTATACACCAGGTTTTTCTGTCGCTGCCACGAACGCAGGCTCCTGCCTGCCAGTACCTGAGGTCATCTTCCAGGCTTCCCTGATGCTCCCGTACATGCCAGCTCTTCCCTGCCAAGTCCAGATCCTGAGACAACGCTGCCGCAGACACCCGCTCCTGCCTGCCAGTTCCAGACCTTGATTCAACCCATTCACCTTGATCAAAACAGGTTAGTAAGCATTTATTTGGTCAATACCTACTTTCTCTGTCATCTGCCTTCCCTAACGGTTGTTGGTTCTCCAGAAACATACTATATACAATATTAGGTTTTACCGGATCGTCACTTCTAGTTCTCATCGTAAATTCTCTTCTAGATTACAGCACTTGTTACAAGTTTACAATTGTAGTAGTTAAATAGTTGGGTGCAATTTCGGAGTGAACAACCGATCCATTAGCATTTAACTGTTCTCTTAGTTCGGAACCTTTCGTTCCGTAAATAAATCAGGCAAGCTTTAGTTTTAGATACTTCGAATTAACTCTGTTTTACCCTATTCAACACGTAACAACACAAATAGCGAAATAAATGTCGATTTTTTGAATTTCATTTATTATCTCCTAAAAAGAATTTTTCTTATACTTGTCGTGGCTACGATTCAATGCACAGAGGTGCAATAAAGTAAATAAAATGGTTAACTTGTAAAGTTAATTGTTAATAACAAATTTTATTAACAAATAATCAACACTATGGTTTACATAAACAAATGTACATCGCAGACATTTAGAGGCAGAAAGAAATCGTTTTTTCTTCTAGTCTTGTTGTAACTATATTACCAATTATGGTTTTTGAAAAAATTTTGCTATTTATCAATATTTGTTTATTTTGGAAACAAATTATATAAATAAATGCACATTTTAGGCGTTTTTAAGAGAAAAGAAATAGTTTTATCTTCTAATTTTGTTGAAATTATATTGCCAATGAAGACAGCGGGGTAAGGAGTTAGTTGGCGTATTGGACAGGAAGAATCAGCTATAAAAAGTGAGAGAAACCACTCCTCGATGCATATCCTGTTAAATAAAAGTTATTTGCTGTCGATTTTATTTTTATTCTACTAAACAATCTTGTTATTGATAATGTTGTAATTGGAAAAATTTTGTATGAAATTAAAAAATTCTATCAGAAATTTTCTTTTCATTATTTTTCTATTTGGGTAAAATTATTTGTTCTAAGTAACAAATAAAATTTATATTGTTTGCAATTTTGTAAGAGGTGAGGAGAGTGAAGAAATAGAAAGAGAGGAAGAAATTTCCTAATGATGATACTGTATGTTGTCTTTTATAATGAAGGTTAAAATTTGCTGTTTTCTGAAAGAGGGAAATAAAATGTTAAGAAGTTCTCCGCGTCTGTCCGTTTTGATTGCTAAAGAATTGCTGACTATAGGAGCAATTTCTAAAATCATTCTTTTGCTGTAGTATTCTGTTTTTTATATTTCTTCCATATCAGATGTCATCTTTCCATGAGAGACATTACCTTTACGGCATATCGGAACAAGTGGGTCCGTAGTATGCCTGTCTCTCATGGACTAGATTAATTTTTTAATTAATGAAATTGTTGTTTAGCCCAAGTTTTCAGAAAAAAACTACCGCAGCCCGGGTTCGAACAGGGAACTCACTATTGCTAACATAATTTCAATAAGACTACAAGAAACAAATTTTCTTTCTGCTTATAAATGGCTACAATGTGTATTTTTTATATAATTTGTTTATAAATTTTACGATTTTTACTCTGTCACAAAATTTTATCAAAGAACATCATTCTCAATATCATTTTAACAAAACTAGAAGAACAAACGATTTTTTGGGCCTATAAACGCCTAGAATATGCATTTCTTTACCTAATTTGTTTATAAAATAAACAAATTGTGTTGAATAACAAAATTTCATCTAGACACATCATTGTCAATATAATTTAAAAAATAATGAAAGAATAAACAATTTCTTCCTGCCTATCAATGTCTGCAATGTACATTTGTTTATATAATGTATTCATAAAATAAACTATCAGTTATGCATAGCAAAATTTTTCCAGAAAACGTCATTGGCAATATTATTTCAACAAGATTAGAAGAAAAGTTGATTAATTTTAGCTGAAAAACGCCTAAAATGTTCATTTGCTTATATGATTTGTTTATATAATAAACAAATATTGACGAATGACAACATTTTTTCAGAGAACACCATTGGTAATATAATTACAACAAGACTATGATTTGTTAATAGAATTAATTAGTAGCATCAAATCTTAAATTTTAATGGCCACGTATGAACGATGAAAGCAAGCAATTTCAGAGCAGAAATATACTTTGAAGACGAATAACCACTAATGTCGATTATTTGTTAATAAAATTTGCTCATAACAATTAACTTTACAAATTGACAACTTTTTTTCTTTATTATACTTTTGTGCATTGAATCTAAGCAACGACAAGTATAAAAAAAAATGTTCTAGGAGATAAAAAATGAAATTAAAAAAATCAACATTTATTCCGCTATTTGTATTATCATAAAAATTAAATAAACAAAAAAATCAAAAATCTACTCTCACCAATTTCTGAAGAATTTAGCCCTGAACTTTTCCAAAAAAATCTTCAATCGGTGCGTAATTGCGTTCTAAATGTTTTTGTGAACCTCGTTTTTTGATTTCACCCCAGTGTGCGTCACCTCGCTCCTCATTAGCAGCTCACAAAAGCACTCGCGATGTCCTTTAAGGGTTTGTTTACGTTTGACAATTCTTGCTCACGTGTATGAAATTCGGATTTTCGCGGTTTTAATTATTTTTCGCGAGTGATGGTGTTTCCCGTGGACTTTTCCCTTCCAAGTCACTTTTTGCGGTTTTTCCGGGGCAGGAATCACCGGCCAAGCATGCCTTGGTTCACCAGGACTAGCTATGGAGATTTGCGTGTGATATTTTTAGGTTGTAAATACTTTACCGTGACCTTTAAACAGGGCACCAATATTAGCCTATCCTTTATTTAGCGAAGTAGATTCGTCATCTTTTACCCTCCAAACCGATACTAGTTCTACTGAATTAGAAGTAATTCTCACTCAAGTTCAAGGGGGTGAAGAGAGAGTAATCGCGTATGCCAGTCAGACGTTAATCCCTGCCGAGAGAAATTTTGCCGTAACAGAGAGTGACTGCCTCGCGGTAGTGTTTAGTATTCGTAAATTTAGAGAATATCTAGAGAGATACCATTTTAAGGTAAATACTGATCACAGTAGCCTTCGGTGGTTACATAGCTTGCGAAAACCGACTAGTAGGTTACCGAGGTGATCAATAGAATTGCTTGAGTACGATTTCGAGATCATTCATAGAATGGGTTCACTTCATCATGTACCAGATGTCTTGCCGAGAATGTATGAGAACGAATAAGTTCCAATTTCTTCGGTTCAAGAAACCAAAGACTCTTGCTATATACGTCACATGCGGCCGGTTATAGAATTCCCTGGATTTTCCCTGATTGAAAGGTGGATGAAAATCGATTTATAGACATAGACCTAGCTCGAATATACACCCGCTGTTACTGGATTTAGATGGTTAATGATTTCCGAAGAGCAGAGACAGGGTTTTAGAAGAAGCTTATTCGGAACCACAATCTGGCCATCTCGGGATCGGTAAAATGTATCGTAGGGTAGGCAGTACTACTGTCCAGGTAGCTTCGGCGATGTCGTAGGGTTTTCTCGTCAATGCGACCTCTATCAGAGGAGTAGAGTGGAACAGGCTCACCCGGCCGGCTTAATGGAACAAAACATTGTCCAACAGCCCTCGACGCTGGCTGCTGCCGTTGTTGTGGGTCCGTTTCCTAGAAGCAAATCTGGGTACAAATATGTACGAGTTTTCCAGGATTTGTTCACTTAATGTGAGTGCCTTCCACTTCGTACAGCAAACGATTTAGCTGTAAAAAAATCTTTCTAAGATCTAATCGAGTCGCGTTAGGGAGCCACTCTCTCCCTTGCGTAACGCTAATTAACATTCCTCTTGTGTTACGTAAAATTGAGAACTTTTAATTTATAATTTACAAGTAAAAGGTAAACCGATGTTATTCACAGTCTTTGAAGGAAAATATAGGGTTCGAGATCATAAAAGGACGTTAAAGTCACATCGACTTTCACCGTCTTCGACATGTAATATTTGAACGGCCGCCAATTTTATTCAAGCAACTCTTTTCTTCTCTTCTTATAAAAACCATTTCAGCCAGTAGACATTTATAGAGATCACTTTCATTATACAAGATCTTAAAATTGTCCCACAAGATGTAATGTGGAGGGTTGTCAGTTTGATGCTCAAGAAGATGTTTTGTCATGACATTGTGATATTTTCATGCAATTATGGTTTCTTTATTTGACCGACATAAACACAAGCAAATCCATAGACAACGTTGTAATGGGACAGAATTTTATGTAACTTTATATATGCATATATAGATATATATAGCAGAAATGACTATGTAGCTTGAGGCTTGAGAAGCAGAGACACGGTAACGTGTGGTAGGGCCCTACCCCACCAGCGTGATATCCACACTATGAACGAGAGCACCCCACTCTCAGCAAGTTGGCGGAGGAGGGCTCGCGAGACGAGAAGTTCGCTAGACTGATCGAGAAGAGTCATTGGACTCGCTCCTGGTCACTCGTAGCGTACGATTCTATTTGGTATCTGCGGTTCTTTGAGTTATTTCAAATGGCGAGTTTTTTTGCATGAGTTAACCTGTAGTGCATTTATGTGGATCTTAGTGTCTTGGAAGAAAACGTTTCATCAAGGGTATCCCTACCAACTACCCTGTCCTAGTTATCCTTAGGAGACTCGACCCAAAGTCTATGAAGATTGTGTCTTCAATAAGGCGGAAGACTAATGAGACAGGTGAGTTGTCCCTAGACTACTTTTCCTTACAGGGCACATCTTCTATCTCACACCTGTGATCCCTAACCCTAAGAGATACTATGTGTGCTAATGCTTCTGACATATTTCTAATCAATGCAAGGGTTCTCGCCCTCTTTGTAAGTTTTGCTCGGAGTACCATCGCACTGAGTCTTGTCAAAATAAAATTCGTACTTCCAAGTGTGCTAACTGTTTTGATAGCCACCCAGCATCTTGCGAAAACTGCCCTGTATATCTCTATGAGTTCGAGGTTATGAAGTACAGATATCTAAATAATTGCGACTTTATTGAAGCAGATGCAAGCCTTGGTGCCATGGGCATATTCCGTCCTTTTAGGTTCTACCTGGACAATGATAGTCTGGTAGTCAAAAACTCTCAACTTACTGTTTTACCTTTTTGCTGTCTGCAAAATGGCGACTTACATTAAGAGTATTAGATTCGTAACTTGGAATGCTAGGAGTGTTTCGTCTAGGAAAGGGCAAGTAGAGGCTTTAATATAGAAGGAGGATTTGGAAGTTCTTTCTATCACCGAATCGTGTTTTACTAGAGACATCCCGTCCTGGGATTTGGGATTTGTCAGGCTCATGACTGAATGAACTGGATGCTGTTGGTATAGTTGTATTCTCCTTCCATGGATTAATTGGCTTTCTTTTGGTTTATGCCCCACCAGAAGCTCAGGTACCTTACGATTCTCAGAGCTGAGGCTCAGTTTATACTAATAGACGAGGGCATGCTCTGTCCTTGGCTGTTGCAGATTTCAATCTGTCTATCTTGAATGATTCCTTGCCCACCTATTTCTCTCCAGGTCAGAGGAGTTGTAGCAATTTGGATTTAGTTTTTATATCGCCTGTTCTTGTCCCGCTAACATCATTCTCTGTCTTAGACGACTCTTATTGCTCTGATCACTGTCCTGTGATCGGCATTATTGATGCAACACCGGTCCTAGTTAGTTCCTCATCGAAGCGGTTTAACATGGATGGACACTCTTTAATGCCAGAATAGAGGATCTTTTTTCAAGCTTTCTTGACCAACTTGAAGCGGAGGTAGATCCGGTCTCGGCTTATGAGGATTTCATGGACAAAGCTTTTATTCATCTTGAAGAGTGTGGGGCTTACCGGTAGTGCTCTCTTAGGGGTCGAAGGAAGCCCCAGCCCCTTTGGTCAAATGCTAATTGCGACAGTGCTATCGACTTTTGCAGATCGGCCAGGAAACTATACTTCTCTGCTCAGTCGAGAGCGGCTAGAAGGGAATTCGATAAGCTCGATCAGGGGGTTAAAGTATTTCTACACAGGGAAAAATTTGTAGCTTTCCGCACGTTCTGTGAATCCTTGGTTCCCGCAACGCGTCTTAATAAGATTTGGAGGACAGTAAAATCCCTTTCCAATAGGAATAGTGAGTTAAATACTGGAGTTACTGCTAATCTATACTCCCCAAAATTCAGAAATTACACGATGATCTAGTCAGGTCAGATATCATCCCTGTTGAAATTACTGTCATCTGTGTCCATGATCAGGCTGATTGTGTGAACGAACCTTTCTCCTGGCATGAATTCTCTGCGGCACTCCAGTCCTGTAAGAAACGATCTGCCCCTGGCCTTAACGGAATTAAGTATGAAGTTCTCAGGAAGCTCTCCCTCCCTATCCAGAGATTTCTGTGGGTATTGTTTAACTAGGTTCTTTGCCATCTCTAGGTTTCCCAACTCTTGGCGAGACACCCACGTTATTTTTATTTCCAAGCCAGCTCGGAAGGGCTTTAGACCGATTTCTCTGGCATCTTCGATCTCGAATCATCTTGTACAAAAACGTCTTGAATTCCGTGCGGAAAGGAAGGGTTGGATCCCTAGAATCCAATTTGGTTTTAGAAGGGGTAGATCGGTCATGTGTGTTGGAGTTCCTCAGAGCAGGGTGCTCTTTCCGATTCTCTTAAACCTGCAGCTACACAGACTTCTTGAATTCCTTTTCCCTAGAGTGCAGGCGGCCAAGTATGCGGATAACCTGTTTCTGTATGATAGAGTTTAAAAAGGTGAAGGATGCAGTAGCTTTTCTTAAGGAAGCCATAAACGCCATTAAACCTTGGTTACTCAGCATTGGCCTGCAAATATATCTCCCAACGTTTCAGCTGTGCGTCTTCTTTAGGGGTCGCCTCTCCACCGACGATATTTCCCTGTGTATAGATGAGGAAACGACCCAGTGCCTTTCTACGTTGATGTACCTGGGGGTGGTTCTCGATCAACGGATCAATTGGGTTTCTTATATCAAATACATAGCTGGTAATGCGTCTAAGGCCATTAATATCCTTAAGGTTATAGCAATTGTTTCCTGGGGGGCTAGTCCCTTGTTATTAAAGGCGGTTTATATGAACCTGGTTCGTGCCTGCCTTGAGTGGAGCTCACCTCTCTTCCTCGGTGCAAGTGCCGCGGCTCTTAAGATCATGGATAAAGTTTATTATGCATCACTTCGAGGTATCTCCCAGCTAATATATTCATTTTTTTAAATTTTTCCTAGAGGGACCAGCCTATTTCGGTTTCCCAAGAGAGGAACTAAGTAAGGTTGTCCATACCGATCTCGAGACTGGATACCAGATTAAGACAGCGACCTCTCCGGGGGACTGCTATGAGGAGGTCTTCTTGCAGAGTTACGGCGGTCAAACACGCATTTTTACCGACGGCTTCCTTAACCCTGTAGCTGATAGGGCAGGTTGCAGTTATGTCATTTTGGACCAAAATTTTAAATTTGGGCTGCGTCTTCCTAACTCTATTCCGGTTATCACAGCCCAACTCTATGAAATCTTCTCGGCCTTGAAGCAGGTTCTTATTCAGATCATTCCTAGGTCTATAATCCTTTCTGATTCTCGAGTAGCGTTAATGTTCATTGGGGATAGATTCTCTACTCCTACCCCCTCTCTCCTCCCCTTGTTCTCAAGATAGTCCACCTGGTCCACAAGGCTGAGCACTCAGGATTAGAGGTGAGTTTTATGTGGATCCCAACACATGTTGGGATCAGAAGGAAAGAAATGTGCTTCCAGCCTGAGCATCCTTTCCTCTATTAGTCCCGCTCAAGATTTTTACCGGGATTTTTTCCAAAAAGATTTCAAGTTCCGGGTGTGGAAGCTCTGTTTGTACGGAAAAATTATCGGATCGCGCCAAACATACTTTTCCTCGGTTAACTTTAAGTCGGTTAGACTTTGGTTTGCGAAAATAGACTTACCTAGAGGATTCATTAATCTTGTCACTACGTCGAAATCATCGCATATTTGTACCCGGGATCATTTCATTAGAATGGGCTGGAATTTAAAGGAGGGCTGTGGATGTGGGTCTAAACTCAAGGACCTGGACCACCTTTGCATCATTGTCCTCTACTTTCTGACTGTAGACCGTTATTTTACGGCTTTTTACATGAGCGCTTTCCTAGTCGGTACCCTGAATCCTTTAACATGGATGACCTTAATAATTTAGTATTTAACCCGGATAGGGAGATAGTTGAGGAATTGGGAGGGTTCTTCGGAAGGTGGCAAATTATTCTCTAACTTATCTATATTTTAACTAGTTTACTTCTAGATTGCCTAGTAATCTGCTTCTTATATCTGTCTGTTAGTTTTTAGCCTAATTAGTATCTGAATGATAGTTCTGTTTATACGGTAGTTAGGGGCTTGCAGCCCCGCGTCGCTGGCTGGACAACTTCCTCTCTATTCGAGGAGGAATATGGAGGTGGGAGTGGAGAAACCTGGTTTGGAAACGGAGTAGGATCGCTGTCGACGCCGGACTTCACAACTAGTTAATCGTAGACTTTTGTTCTGTATGAGGAACTAATAATTTGTTATGGGTATAGATATGGTCACTTGCTGATCAAAACGCTGCAAACAAGAAGAAGAAGAAGTGTCCTTTCGATTGCTACCTCTACGGAGGTTACATCTTTCTATTCTCCCTCTACACTCTCATCAGCAAGATGAATGTGTAAAGGGGGGTAACAGGGTGTTACCGGGTTAACTACCACCAAGGTTTCTCTTCAGCTCTACAGGTTTAGAAGATATACCTTGCTTACAAGTACCTTGCTTACAGGGTGTCTCCGGGTTAGCCGTCTGCAGAGACCCTTTCCATCTCTGGAGTGAAGAAGATCAGCGCATCCTGTTTACAGGGTGTGTCCGAGTCAGCTTCTTTGGTTGAAACCCGTCCTCATCTTCCATCGTGAACATCACCAATCCTTACCCTGATCAATTGCCTTTTTTCTTTGCTTAGAGGTTTTGAGACTAGTTATGAGACTTGGGTTATAAATCTCATCTCACTTACTAAGAGATTATGGTCTATTTCACCTTTAAAATTCTTTGAATTTAATCTATATAAATGTCAAATATATAAAATAATAATAATAATAGGCGACTTTATGCTCAGACCATTGCGGGTCCACTTGATTTGAATCAGAGTCTGTAAACGTCAGAATAAATTCAGTTCCATATTTAAGTAATAGACGATTTTGAGCCAATATCAACTGAGTAGCCTTTATATCACAAAATATCTAGATTTCTTATATGCCACGCTATGCTTTGCCTCATTTCTGTATTCTCTAAAATCAGTTAAATAAATTGACTCTGAACCACTTATGATTATCGAGATATGAAAATTTTCAAATATAGTTTATAAGTCAGTGCGAGACATTGATTAAGGTTAGAGTTGGTATACTTTGCGTTTTCCGTAAATAAAATCATCTATGAATTATATTATATATGTTAAGACCCTCAAATTAACTCTATCAAGACTACGATATTAGGAAGTTTATTGAAATATACACATATATGTAAGGATGACTAGACTACTAGTTTAAATATTATAAAGAGAATAGACTCATCGAGATTGCTCATCGAAGAAATATAGAGTTTATAATGTATTCAAAAATGTTAGGGTTGGTTTGGACTTATTAAAAATTTATATTAAATTGATAAGGGGGTGTAGTTACCTAATATCCCTCACCTTCTGGGGTCTAACTAGTAGTAGAAATCAGCTCAGGAAAGAAATCAAGTGAAATATTTACTTATTAAGGAATTCTCATTGCTTACATGAATATAAATGATAGTTAAGAAAAGCCTAACATTTTCAGAGTTAGTTTGAATAATTTGTTCTTATTTATCTTTGCAGAACTTGACGAATTTGTATAGTTTTGAGTTTATGCTGCAAACATGTTGAATTTTTAACTTATTTAGTAATTTTTAAATATTTTCTGAATTTGTTCCATAGAAGGGATAAATGATAATCTTTTTTTTTCGTTTTCTAAGTTATTATTTATATTCAAGATTAAAATTTTAGTATTATTTTCCAGTAATCTGGAAGTTTATCCGTAAATTTCTCAGGATAGTTGTTCAAACTCAAATACTTTATGACCAAATTAATGTTGTTAGTGTAAAATTGTTTATCGGCTATCTAAGTTGCAGTATTAACCATGTTTTTTAGAATTGCAATTTTATGTTAAGTAAGAAAAATAGTTTTATACATTAATTTTTAATATCAACGATTATGTAGGAAATAAGTTTTATTTAAAAAATTTAATGTATAGATGGATTAGATCTCGAAACGTTGGGAGATGTACATGAATAAAATTTTCCGAATGACGTCGTTCTATAAATCAAATTCTTTTCTTTGATGATTTTTATCAGGATTCTCTAATTATCAAGAATATTACGAATATTGCTCATTGAGCGCGCAATTTAAAATGATTCCCGATGGTTTACCTAATTCTCTCTATCTTTATTTCTCTATGAGGTATTCAAGAAAAAATATAGGTGACTTCTTAGACGACTTTTTACGGTCAATTCTGACTTGTAGTGAAAATAGCAAATTTCACGATGAACGATCTAAAGGAAAAACTAAACGAAAACGAGATCATTTTGCTATGTTTTATCTTTGTACTAAATTTCTCTAGAGGCGAAAAATTATAATAATAAATGTTAAAATAGATTTTTTTATCCTTTTTACAGAACTTTAAATGTCTACCCAGAACCACACCCACTTCACAGACCAGTAAGTAATATTTCATGGTCTCCAGATTCTGTGGAAAAAATAGTAGTCACTTACCGCTACACCGAATTCGGGAAAGCAGAAGATTGTAGTTTTGTATCGTACATTTGGGAAATAGGTAAGTGAATTTAGATACTTTAGTGAAACAACAATAACTACTCTAGCGGTAAGAATTGTAGGACCGCCTGTTTTTCAATGATTGCTTAATGCCTCTTAATTTTAATTACACAGGCACACAAAAAAAAGTGTCATGTGCGGTGAACGAGACCAACATACTTATATGTTTTTGGGGTCGCTGAATCTGAATCTGAGGTCCGTTTAACCCGATCAGGTCTTAGTTCGTCCCTAACCTCAAAAAAAGTTAAAAATCTATTTGTTGAATGAAACCTTTAGAGAAAAGTATATCTTCATATTTTTGGGGTTGCTGAATCCGAATCTAGCATCCACTTACCCTCATTAGATCACCCTTCATTTCTAACCTCAAAATATATCTCAAAAACACTGAAATAACCCATTTTGGTGTTGAAGTTCAAGCCGTGACTGAATACGAATCAAGTGCCTGTTATAATATATCAGGTAACCGTTCATCCCTAACCTGAAAAAGTAACTTAGGAATACTGAAGTAATCAATTTTGGTGCTGAAGCTGAAGAAGTGGTGACTAAAATCTCTTCTTTACCGCACTTTTTAACATCTATTCCGATAGCTCCTGCCTTTGTTCTTGAACAAATATCAAAAGAACTGGTCAAATCATGTCAATAAAATCCTGCTACCTCGACAGAAGCTGAAGACCATGACAACAGCCCCGAACGGGGATGTATTGAATGATTCGTGCTTCAGGCTGTTGAGGTAACGAAGCCAGTGGAGGCACGCTGCACTGCAGGGTGCGTTAGGATTTCAGAATGGAGCGAAAGTGTGTTCGACGACGAGTTGACATTGTCCTCGTATTTAGGCCTCGTATTCACCCCCAGCACGGCAGACTCACCTGCAATCGGTCCAGGATTCCTAACGCGTGGGGTTCTTCTTTATAACTATGGCAGCTTAAAATAAGAACACGCAAAACTGTACGCATCTTCTAAATTATCAAAGCTTCTTAGCTAAAACTAATGTTCAAGCTTCCATTTCTAAACATTCTCGCAATAAGAACCCTAATATATTCTGCTCTTTTTGTAGTAAATACTAGGATGACCTTTGTTCCACGTTGAAAAGAGAGCCTGCTGGAAAGGGCATAAAACGTAAAAGAAAGCCTCTTCCCAAATCTTTTAAGAATTAAAGGACATGATACAACAGAAAAAAATGAATGAAGACTTATGCGTCAACCCCAAAATTGATCATTTCAGTGTTTTTAAGTTATTTTTTGAGGTGAAAGACGAATTTTTTTTGAAAAATTACAAGTCAGCAGATAGAATGTTGTCAAAAATTTTTTCAATTAAATTAATATATGATTTCGATGCATTTTTTAATACCAAATCCAATGGCAGGCTTGTTTCTGTGATATCTTATACGGCTGCCGAGAAAATCTAGAAAAACTGATTAAAAAACACGAAGAAAAGTGGTTTCACAAAAAACTGCATATCTAGCTGAAAAATTATTTTTCTTACTGTTCCAGGTGTTATTCTCTTCGTTTTTCAATGCCGAAGAAATTAAAAAAGATTAGGGTTCAAGCTATCACCGTTCGAAAGATACATGGCAGAGAAGTTGTCTCTTTCTACGGAGTTGACAATTTGACGGCTTGCACGTACTTGAAGCGAATCACTGTACTGTATCTAGTATTTCATTGTACGACAATCTTCAATATCTGCAAATTTCACATTATTCGCAAAGTTTATCATTTTCTTAGTGTTAACGGTATTCAATTCTTTGGATTCCTGAGCAGGTTTTATTTACGCAGGCGACACACGGGCGCTGTACACGTGATACAAAGGATCGGTCGGGGGAAAGTGTACATAGCGCATGCGCTACTCCCCTCTAC
>JBAGKK010207035.1:2051-44559 GCA_037177015.1 Euceroptres primus | reverse complement strand
ATATAAATTATAGTTTCATTCAGTAGTAATTTAATTCAGTAGTTCAAATAGTAATATGCAACTTTTTTCACTACATGAAAAATCTCGTTCAATATCGCTCTTGAATTTAACGTGAGAAATGTTACAGTAAAGTTCTAAAAAAATGTTTCGGAATTTTTAGTAATTTTTTTCTAGTTATTGATTTAAAATGATAGTTGTACCAGAATTCTTATCACGAAAATATGTTTGGTTGTGCTTTTTTCTTAATTTTCATTGAGAAAATGATGTCATCTGAAAAAAACAAAATTTTTATCAAAATTCGAAAATCTTGAGATTATGTGAAAACTAGAGCCAATTTGATAAAACGGCCTTCGGATTCGTAATCAACGGATCGAAAACCATAGGATAGGTATGGTCTAGTCTCTAGCTCACGACAATTTTTTTTTGTGGCGTTGTGTGATAGGTACTAATATATTCCACGCAGCATAAATTTTTCATTTGGTATTTTTTTGTTTTTGAGAAGAAAAAAAATAAATTTCGATTTTTTTAAAACCTTGCCATTTTTGCAATTTTTTATATTTTAAGATTTTTCTTGTTCCAGTTTGTCAAGTTTTTTTCTCTCTTTCGAAACTGAGGAGAAAAACCAAGAAAGAATAAAAAATGGTAAAGCTATTTTGATTTTTTTTAAAAGTAAAACACGAAATTTTATCAGAACCTTTTTATGCACTTTTCCATGATCTGGGCTTTTTAATCTGCCCCCTGTAAAAACACTTTTCGCAGCCGTGATAATTGTTTAAAACATTAAAAAATCTAAAGAGCAACAGGCACTACAAAATATTACAACTAGAATTATATTCGACTTTTGACAGGATTGTTTCAACGGTTAAGTCGAAGCGTAAATAAATACTCTGAAGTAAAAAAAATATCACACGAATCGACGATGTTTTTCCGCGAAAAAAAGACTCAGTCCGCCTTGAATATATATTACCTATCACTCCTGAAAATTTTAGCAAAGAAAAGGTTTGATAAAGTTTGATAAAATTTCGTGTTTTGATTTTCCAAAAAATCAAAATAGCTTTACCATTTTTTATTCTTTCTTGGTTTTTCTCATCAGTTGCTGAAGAGTGAAAAAAACTTGACAATCTGGAACAAGAAATCTCAAAAAATGCAACAATAACAAGGTTTTGAAAAAATCTATATTAATTTTTTTCTCCCGAAAAACAAAAAAAATACCAAATGGGAAATTTATGATAAGAGAAATATATTAGTACCTATTATTCCTAAAAATTTCAGAGAAATAAAAGGTCGGGTTTTTGAGAAAAACTTTTTAAATTTTTTTTCAAAAAATCGAAATAACTTTACCACTTTTTATTATTTTTTAATTTTTTATTTATTTTAAAAGAATGCAAAAAACTGTATAAACTGAAACAAGAAAAACCTTAATATCTCCAAAATTTCAAAAATGGCAAGGTTTTCAAAGTAAAATCTCCAAAAAAACTTATTTACTCCTTAAAATTTTAAAATATTCGCATGAATTGAAATGGGTTCGGTTACTTGGACAATTTTGCGTTTGGTTTAATTCTGAATCCAATAAAATGAATTCCATTAATTGTGTACCTTGGTTAGCTCCGTTGAAATCAGTTCTATCAATTTCTTTGTCATTTGAGCTTTTAACAGGCTCTGTTGAACCTTTTTCACGTACGTCCACATCGCTTCTTTGTTCGATTTGATTTTGAGAGTTGGACTCCACAGAATGTACTCGAGTGACTACGTATCCAATTTTTCGGTTGGATTCTCGATCGTAAATATATTCGACTTTCTTTATCCTCGGGCGTATTTCGGCACTGGTGAATGTCACAACGAAGAGTGCTAACACGATCGCTGCGTGACTCTGTTAAATTCAAGGTCAGATTAAAGCTAAGCTTTTTTTATACAATAAAATGTTTTAATTAAATTAAGTTTAATTAATTTTATTAAAAAAATGAGTATATTGAAAGAAAATCTATTGAAAGTCTAGTGAAAAATCAGAAAGTTTAGTTTTTTTGTAATAAAAATTCCCCTCGTTTCCGCGAAAGTCACGTAAGTACACGTTTGCAATGTAATTTTGTAATACAATAAAGAATAATCATACTTTTAATTGATGTTATATTGTCAGGAGGGAAAAGTTTGAAATGGAAAGTTCTAAGTTCTACAATCTAAGTTCTACAATTAATATCTATGTCTAATGCAACAAATATTTTTACAGGTAATAAAAATTTACACAAAAATAAATAAAATAATTTATATCACAAAATGTAGATCCTAATAGCTTTTTATTCTCTGCATTGAGAATTGCAAAATGAGAAAGACATTTGATTGTAAAATTCTTAGCGATTCAAAGTGAAATAAACAAATTACTGTACTTTACGAACTCAAACGTACAAAGGGTTTAAACGCAATACCATTCTCATTAATTAAGAGAATAATTAAATGTCCAACGGAAGTTCTCGCAATACGAGAAATGTGAGAATTCAGGCTCTAAATGCAGCATAAGCTCTTTGTAGCAATTTCCCTTTGACACTATCATCACAAATTGCTTTTCAACCACTAAAGCACCTAATCGATCGTATCTATTTGGAAATTGGATTTAATTAACAAAATCACATCACGTAGGCACTCGCGAAACGTACCGTGTGTCCCATGACGAGCAGAGCACCTACGCAAACGGAAAGACGGAGCAGAGCTCGTTGAGATGCGGCTTAATTCTTTTTCTAGACTGACCATTTGCGTTGGTGTGTTTTCGCTCTTTATACGGCCAATTATGGTGAGATGCAGCCAAGCAGAGCTTTTCACAGTAGAATATTTCTTAGAGAGGCGTCCTTTTCACGAGATCGGACGTCGATCTTGAAAGAGAGTGAGTTTTTTTGACCTCGTTTATTATTGCATTTGTGGTACGATGAACCTTCTTGTTGCTTGTTTTACCAGCTTTGGTGGTTTTCAAGGAGCAGAATCTGAAAATTGTTTATCTATTTCTGATTATTTTCTGATAAGGTTCTGTTTTTAAAAAAGCACGTGATTTCTTTTTGTTCTAATAAAAAACAAAAGTAGTTCAAGATATTCAAATGGAGATAAATTCCCTTGTCGAAGAGCAATTAGCTTCTGTTCAAGAGCAATTAAATTCTAATTAAAATATGTCAATACTTGGAGTCCAATTATCATTCCTGATCACTTTCTATTATTATTTCCTGAGGTATAATAATTCGCTCTAACTCCATCCTTCACATTTCACTATCTGAAATAGCTCGAATAACACAGGATTCCATTGAGTTCAAGCTCAGGTCAAGATCAGTTGTAAGAATGGCATAATGACTTTCGCCATTCTGCACCGAAACTTACTTTGCTTTGACGTGAATACAAATTGAGAAATAAATTAGATCCACTTAATTAAACATAATTTATTTAAACTAAGACTTAAAGAAGGAATTATTTAGATGTTAAGGAAATGTATTCCAAATAAATAATTTTTATTTCGTATAGAAGAAATTTATTTAAGTAAGGGTTTATTGCGATTATTGTTATTGTCATACAGCGATTATTGTGTTGTTAAACTTTATCTGACTCTTGTGCAATGAAAATTTGCAGAAATCTAGAATTTTCACAAAATACACGCGATCTGAGAGCTTGTCGGACCGAAAGTAAAATCTTAGTGTTCTCTTCTCACGTCAAGAATTTAACGCTTGAGGGCCGACATTCACTGCTCTTGTGTGTATTTATTCACGGGTTATACACTTTGATTAGTTAATTCCTATCTGTAGTCCCACTCAATGTCCATTATGACTTGCAAATCTAGAAAATAAGTATTCTTTTATTCAAATTTAGCTCTTTCTAGGTACTCTGCAATTAATAACAAGGTACAAATTAATTATAAATTGAATCACGATTTAAACTCAAGTTGGTACATGAACACATGTCAAATTTTAATTTTTAAGTTATAATTAGATTTAAATTTTTTCCTCTAATTTTAATAAATCTAGGAATTTTGATTAATCTCATAAACCGAGAAAGTTAAAGGGGTGTAAGGCCAGAAAAAGGCGATCTCTTTACGATTTTTTTTTTTTTGAGAAACGTATGCATATTTTTATATAAGTTTCTTTGTTCAATAGAGTAATATTTAAAGACTATTTCGTACCATTTTGATGTAAAAACAATTAATTATTAACAAGTTATAGTCGATACCAAGGAATGCTTTTTTAAAAAACATGTTTTGCGGTGAGCATTCCTGCTTGGAACTGGATGATCTAAAATGAAGAATCAAAAATAACTTAGTATATTAGTTTGTCTAGTCTCTAATGAAACCATTTGAAAAAAAAATTAATTTGGGACAAAATGGCTTCATTTTCAACGTCCGCCATTTTGTCCCAAATTAATTTTTCCTCAGATGCTTCGGTTAAAGACTAGATAAACTAATATGTTAACTAAATTATTTTCGATTTTAGATGGTCCAGTTTCAAGCAGCAGTGCCCACGACAAAACATGTTTTTTAAAAAGGCATTCTTCGATATCGACTATAACTCCTTAATAATTAATTATTTTTACATGAAAAATGTACGAAATAGACTTTAAATATTACTTTATTGAACAAAAAACTTTTATAAAAAAATATGCACACGTTTTTCAAAAAAAAAATCCAGTAGAAATTGCTTTTTTCTGGTTTTACAAGTAAGGGTAACCGCTTAAATCTAATACTCATTAGGGTGTTTCAAAAACAACTTTTTTTAAAAAAAGGTCACCATGGATCGTTTTCTTGTGAAATTCCTAAAAAAAATTAACACGTATTTTTTTTTTAAATCGGTCAAAATAACTACGTGGCACTCGGCCTCTGAAGTTTCCCATCAGATTAATATGGGGAAAAAAGACAAATCTTTGTAAATATAGTTTAAAACGTGAAAATGTATAATTAACCATAAGCAATACTTTCGTCATCTAATGAAAACTCTTCAAGGAATGAGAATCAATCATTGACTTTTCATTTCAACTCTCATAAATCTCATTTATGAGGTCTCAAAATCCACCCCATAACAGGGTTTCACGGAATATTGACATTATATTATCACTTTTTTCTCATTTTTCTTCCTCAAGTCCTCATTTATGGATGAATCACACGATTCTATTTCATTTTTAATTAAATTCTTATTGTTTAAACAATTTTTATTTGTTTAAATAATTATTTTTTTCACAAATATTTTTAATGAATCGTGCTTTCTCAATGCAAAAAGTTAATTAATTAATATGAAGAGTTGTTTTTTAAATTGTTGAAACAACGTTCAATTGTTGGAATGTTACTTCTAACCTGAATCCAAAAGAAAACCATATCAACAAGTTCCAAAAGTTTATTAAATTCACATTTTTTTTATTTAAATAATTTCGTTTAAACAATTTTTATTTGCATAAATAATTTCTTTTTAACAGGCAAAACAACTTTTTGAGTAAAAAACCATGTGCATTTTTCCTTAAAAATAAAAGTTTATTTTTTCATAAATATTGTGAATTGATGGTGTTTTCTCAAGCTAATTTATCATCATTGAGAGTCAACGTATACATTTCAGTTGTTTACTTTTTGAGGAAAAAACCATGTGCATTTTTCCTTAAAAATAAAAATTTCTTTTTTCATAAATATTGTGAGTTGATGGTGTTTTCTTAAGCTAATTCATCATCATTGAGAGTCAAGTATACATTTCAGTTGTTTTTAATTGTTTAAACAATGTTGAATTGCTGAAATGTTAAAATCTATGTAACTTCTAATCTGAATGCGGTAGAAAATCATAGTTTTTTCTAAATTATTTAACAAGTTTCACGAGTTTATTACATTAAAAACTTTTTGCAACTTCCTGTAAATTGCTTAAACAATTCTTATTTCTTTAAGTAATTTTGTAATCTCAAAATATCGCGAATTAATGATATTTTATAATACTAAATCTTAATAGATCGATATGAAAGGTTGGAAAATTAAATAATTATTAATTGCTTAAACAATTAATAAAAATAACAACTGAAACTAATTCGCCAAGCTTTCATGTTGATTTATTAGGTTGCAGTGTTATAAAAATACTAATAATTCACAATATTTTTAGATTAATAAGTTTTTAATCTCAAAATATCGTGAATTAATAGTATTTTTATAACACTGCAACCTAATAAATCAATATGAAAGCTTGGCGAATTAGTTTGTTGCTTTTTTTAATTACTTGTTTAAGCAATTAATAATTATTTAATTTGCCAACTTCTTATATCGATCTATTAAGGTTTAGTATTAAAAAAATATCATTAATTCGCGATATTTTGAGATTACCAAATTACTTAAAGAAATAAGAATTGTTTAAGCAATTAACAGGCAGTTGCAAAAAGTTTTTAATGTCATAAACTCGCGAAACTTGTTCAATAATTTAGAAAAAACTATGATCAAAGTGTATGACTATTTAAACAAATAAAAATTGCTTAAAAAATTTATAGGAAGTTAAGAAAAGTTTTTATTATAATAAACTTGTGGAACTTGTTGAATAATTTAGAAAAAACTATGTTTTTCTACCGCATTCAGCATACCGCATATATACATTTTAACATTTCAGAAATTTAACATTGTTTAAACAATTAAAAAACAACTGATATGTATACATTGACTATTAATATTAATTAATTAGCTTGTTGCATTCAGAAAACACCAGTCATTTACAATACCTATGAAAAATGAATTATTTAAGCAAAAAAATTGTTTAAACAATAAAGATTTAATTAGAAAATAAATAAAATCGTGTGATTTATCATGTAATGTAGATCTGAGTGTGAAAAATGGAAAAACAGTGATAATGTCAATATTCCGCGAAACTAGGATTACCCTGTTATGGGGGTGGATTTGAGGGCCCTATAAAAGAAGTTTATGAGAATTAAAATAAAAAATCAGTAATAGATTGTATATTCTTTGAAGAGTTTTCATCAGATGGCGAGTAGGGATGAGCGAACTTAAAAAAAAAAAAAGAATCCATTCTAAAAAATCGATTCTCAACTTTTCGATTCGATCTAATCGATTAATCGGCTCAAAAAGATCGATCTTCTGTGAATCGATCTTGAAAAAATCCTTCAATTATTTAACATTTTTGACTGTAATAACCTTTTTTTAAAACGGCATGCCAAAAATTCTCATAGTTCAGTGTAGAAAATTTCCTCAATATGTACCCTCTGAAGTCAAAAGAAGGAAGGGGGGAATCGTTCCGTAAGATCGAAGGAAAAGATCGATCCAAACGATTAATCGGAAAGCAAAAAGATCGATTAAATATCAATTAATCGAATCGAATCGATCGAATCGAAAAGATCGATTTTCTCAGAATCGAATAGAGATCGCCCATCCCTATGCGAAAGTATTGCCCACGGTTAATTATACATTTTCACGTTTTAAACAACGTTTACAAAATGTCGTCTTTTCCCCCATGTTAATCTTATGGGAAACTCAGGGGTCGAGCGCCGCATGTTAGTATCAACCGATTTAAAAGAAAAAAAGAAATTCGTGTTCACTTTTTTTCACAAGAAAACGATCAATGGTGGCATTTAAAAAAAATTTGTTTTTTGAAACACCCTAAGACTCATATGAATATTTTATTATTTTAAAAATATTTTTTTCCTTTGAAATGTATAATTCTTCGTAAAGCATTCATGTTCAGTGACACGCGTAAAACACTTCTTCCGGAACTGCGGAAATATTCTCAGTTGCATATTCACATACATTTGTGTACACTTACTTGTGGTTGAATCGGTCAAGAACTCGGTCTTGTTGTATTTATATAACGTGAGATTTATTGTTATGAGTGAATGTTTGAAGTCGAGAACACCGCATCGATGCTTTTCTCTTTACACTTACTTTCGCAAATGTCATGAGCAAACATTACAGTCCATGAAAGGTGGTCGCCTGTTTGCTACTGTGAATTCTAGAAATTACTAGTATTACGGTTCTTCAGGTGTCTTTAAAAATTCATTTAAAAAACAGAAAACAAATACTGAATTTGAAGGATACACTTTTTCCTTTATTTTGAAAATTTAAAAAAAAAGGAGGAATATTTAATATTTTAAATGTTAATTTAAAACATTAGGTGAATTGATTCAAATTATGTATCAATATTTCTCCCTAAAATAATAATATATATATGAAAGATGGGCATTTCCATGAAAGTGCTCGTGCGTCACGATATTTTAATGAATGTAAAAAATGCGCATTATAGTTGGAAATTGAATTTTTTCATATTATACTTATTAATAGTTACCACAAGCTTCCAAATCCTTAACTTTTTTTTAGTTTTAACGAATAATGAGTTTTTATATATTAATTAATGTGATGTGACACACGCACCTTTTGTCCGCTTTTTCATAAAAATGCCCAGATTCAGAATGACCTATAGAAAATTGAATTCAGAATTGTTTGCTTCATATTGCATTGCCAATAATATTTTTATGTAAGAACTAATAATTCGTTAAATTGCATATAGGTTTACTGATATAAAATTATCTCCTGTTTATTGGTATAGTAATTACAAAATAAATGGTTACATGCCGACCATTACTTCTTTAATTATCATGTTATGGATTTCTCTTCTGAGACTGCAATCGTAAAGCTTAAGGAATTCGAGCTTTTTATGATAGGCAAGAATGGGAAGTTAGATATTGTGGAAGTGAATTCCATTAAGAAATCTTTATATTAAATATACATGAAATATGTGTTTCCTTGTTTAGATTCGAAATATATTGCAGCGGAAATACATAGACTGACATAACATTTTCTTGGTGGATATAGTTTGTGTATTCTATATATTCTATAGTTACTGTCGGTTTGATCCTTTTGTATAAACCTCCGTATAACGGAGTCATTTTATGTGTTGCCTTTTTGAAAGGAAAAATAATTAAATTTGCATTTCTATTTTCTACTACTTTTCCTTGAGAAAAAACGTCTCTTTCGTACTTTCTGGTGAGTGCAAGCTGCAGGTTTCTCATGTGTAAAGAAAACGAAAAACCCTTGAGACTGAAATCGGAGAGTCGACTTTACTTTTACTGCATTTCAACTTTTGTTTTTCTTAATACATATTTAGAAATTTACAAAGAGGAAAGTCATACAAATCCATTTTTGTGGTCACCCACGTCTTTGTCAGCCTGGTTTCCAGAGAGAAAGAGAAATAGAGAGAGAGCAATGTCTACAAACTTTGTGGCTTTTTAAACGGTTGTTCGGTGTAAGAAACTAAGAAAATGAGGATTCTTTCGCATCAACGACTTGATACTCAATAAACTCCTGTTATTATTGCAAACATGGTTTCGAAAGTTAATCATCTTCAAGTTCAGTGATCTATAGCAGCTCTGAAATTGAAAGTACACTTCGGTATTTTTGGTTCGTTTATTATTATAATGATAATTATTATAATTTAAACGAAGTATTTAAATTCGTATTCAGTTTTATACCTTAGATGTAATTTATAATAAAATTAGTAGCTGGATCCATGGGTGTTAATCATGAAGATTTTATTATTCTCATTTGTGCATTAGGATCATTTACAACAAAAGAAAAGATATTGGAAAAATTGACAACAATATTGGTCTACAATATTTTCTCTCTTCTTCGTATTCTGTAAAATTTTTTAGAAATTTTTTGATATTCTTTTTACCAATTATCCATTAATTAGTAAAAAATAAAGATGAATGTTTACTATCCAAAGTTGTCATCCACAGCAGCATATGAAAAACAATTGATTTCTGAAAACGGATTTCAGACAGTTTTATTGATTTTGAAAATTTGAAGTTGTTGGTTGTCTTTATTTTATTCTTAATCTAACAACAAGATAAATATGTCTCGATTTCTTCTTTATCGGCAGTGAAAATACGATAAAGTTCATGTAACTTCCACAGAGAGAAAGGTGTCTCCTTATTACAGACCCTGCTTGAAAATATAAACTTCAGGTACTTTGAAATTGCAAAGTTTATTTAAATCAATTTTATCGGCACGTACAAAAATTAAATTTGGATATCATTATTTATTTATATTCTATAAAAGTTCTCACTGCAAGACAATAGTTGTAAGTGTTATAAAAATATTTCCTTCTTATGTATGATTACAATTTTTTAAAATCAATTATTAAGTAAAAAAAGTTCTCGGGTTTCCCGGGATTTTTTGTACACAGACTTTATAATTTTTTCAAAACATAGGAATATGATACTTCAAATCATGAATGAATATATAAACTATATAACAACTAGGCAAATCTAAACAATATTTCATTTAAAGAAAAAACTTCAATTAAGGAAACGAGAATTGTTTCAGACGTCTTTGCTCATAATTTATGGAATTGTATTAATTAAAATTTCGTAAATTACTTACACTTTGTCAAGTTGTTTCTGCACATACCTGTTCCAAGTACATAAAAAATGAAATTAAAAATGTAGAAATATTTTGTCACCTTATGTGATCCAGTTAACAATTGCATTCCAAATATGAAAGTTGGCGAAGCATCCTGCCAATTTACGCAACTCTGAGAAGCGCAATAACCACCGGTTTTACGGTTTTTGTAAAAGTATAATAACTTTCATTACTGAAGCTACACTATTTACGTAAGCAACAGAGCCATATCATGCTCGTTATTAATCTGTCCTGTAAATTACTTCGACGAAAAAAAAAAGGTAGAAATTCGTGACATAATCTGAAATCTGGTGCGTGAAGTTGTATCATATCTTCAAACATATCTAGAGTTCTTTTGTGGCCTATTATTATAAAAGAATCATTCGTCATTCAAGTGGACATAACACGTTGCAAAAATACTCCGCAAATTACTTATTCGTGTTTATATCCAATTTATTTCGCCGGTTCTTTAATCAAAACTCTTTTCATTCCACTTCTTGTGTGAAAACAGCTTTTTCTGGGTGAAATTTATAACTTTTGTTGTAAAATAACTTAATTTACCACTGGTATCTTCATTTCCAATGATTCCTAAAGTATTTTTTAGTTGGATTTTTACAAATTGTATTTTGTTGAAAATTGTTGATGTTTTATAAATAAATTGACGTTTAATTATCAATTTATTTAATTATAATTAAATATAATTATTTATAATCCAATTATAATTGGAATAGAGATTTTGGCATTAAAATTTTAATTGGAAATTTTTAATTTCTTCTTTAAAAATTCTGCAAATTTCAATAGCCTATTTTGTGAATTTTTATAGTTAAATGTACAATGTACAATGTACAGTTGTACAATTTTATGCCAATGTACAATTGTACAATTATATGCCAATGTACAATTGTACAATTATATGCCAATGTACAATTGTACAATATAATGCCAATGTACAATTGTCCAAAATGAGAGTATAAAACAAAAAATTTTAGAATCCCAAGATCGAAATGTTTTAATTTTCAAATAGTCTATTATTCGAATTTCCTAATTATTGTTATTATTATTTCACTTACAAAGAACATTAATAATTTAAATTTCAATGACTATTTTAGTTTTAATCAGGCCTGACGAGAGGGGGGAGGATAACGAGGAGATTCTCCCCGGGCCCGGAGTTTCGAGGGGGCCCGAATTTTCCG
Source organism: Euceroptres primus (assembly GCA_037177015.1). NCBI lineage: Eukaryota > Metazoa > Arthropoda > Insecta > Hymenoptera > Figitidae > Euceroptres > Euceroptres primus. The sequence continues at coordinate 32,985 of JBAGKK010207035.1, read as the reverse complement.
GAACTGTGAGAAAATAAATTTTTAAAAAATTAAAGCCTTAATTCTTAACTTTCAAAATTACATATAGTGGCCCGGCATTTCCCCCCCCCCCCCCGGGGGCCCGGTTTCCCTCCCTACGGACCTGGTTTTAAATCATCCAATTCATCAAAATTGTTGTGAGTTTCCATTTTTAGATTCTTCATATTCAAATATTTAATGTAAATGCTAAATTTTCAAAATATTATAAGTAGATTTCAAAAGTGGAAAAGTAGTAAATGGAAAACGTAAGAAATATGAAACTTCTGAGATTCTGAAACCTTTTTTATTTTCCATTCCTCGCATTTTTTACTCTTTAAAAGTTCTAAATTCTCATTTCTAAATTCGGTTCTCAAATTTCCTTATCATCTTCCAATCTAAATCATTTCTAATTATGAAAATATTAAATTTTTCATTTATTATTAAAGTTTCATTGTTTATTAAAATTATCTATAGGGGCAATTCTTTTGTTGGTCACGTTACAGTTTCACGCACATTTTTCGAAATAACTTTTTTTTTTTGGATATTCGAGTTTTAGTTTATTTAAAGGTACTAAAAAACCCTTCAAAATAAGAATCCAACTGAAAAAAATTTTCAATAGAAGCCGAGAAATAACAATTTCAAGAGCGTTGGAACGTTCAACGTCTTCGGCGAAAACTTGGAACGTACCAACGCTCTTGAAATTGCAATTTCTTGGCTTCTATTGACAATTTTTTTTCAGTTAAGTGCTCATTTTGAAGAGTTTTTTAGTGCCTTTGAATAAAGTAAAACCGGAATATCCAAAAAAATAACCAAGAAAAGTTATTTCGAAAAATGTGTGTGAAACTGTAACATAAACAACAAAAGAATTGCCCATGTTTTAATTTCTCAAATCTTCAAACTTTCTAATTATTTCAATTTTTCTTGAGTTCATCATCTAATTTTTCATTCTGCAAGATCTCCATTAAAAACTGGAAGTTGTCTCTAAACAACTGGAAAGTGAAGTTTAGGAAATTTGCATTTCAGGTTTGAACCCTTTTTTGTAAAAATTATAATTTTTCTTTGCATAAAATGGTTCATTAAGAAGGTAAATTCTTAATCAAGGAGATGAGTTATATACTATAATATATAATTATTATATTATATATTATATATTGAAATTATTATTATATTAGTAATGATATTATTTAAAATATCAGTCTAAAGTTTAAATTTTAGAAAGGTTGACGATTTGAAAATTGGAAAAATAGATCGTTAGTAAATTAACTATTAATTGGATTGCAATAGATAATTAGTAAAAAATTGAAACTTTACCTAAGAAATGAGCTGTTCCATAAATTAAAAATGAAAATAAGAACGGGAAATTTGTAATGAAAAATTTCACGAGGTTTTGGTGAACATTTCAAACGATAATTGAAGGGTGTTTCGTCAAAATAGCTTAACTCAAGGAAATCAAATTTTTCAAGACAAAAAACGTTCCCAAAATTCTATTTTTGAATTTAATGATAAAACAAAAATCCACTCCCTAGATTCCGCAGAGCTAAATTGAATCGCGAAAAGATTTGTCAAAAATCCTGATCCTACTCCCAGAAAAAGAGGTTCAAATTTCAAAAAATGTCATAACCTAACTCAATCTTTCGCAACAATTTTTCCCCCCTTTTTTCAACTATCTATGTAATATAGAAATAATTTTTAAAAGTACTAATCTCTAAGAACATCAATTAATCTCTACTTAGGAATTAGTAAGTTGCTGATAATTAATTCTTGAATTTTATTAATTACTTAACTGATTTACTCTAAATCAGCGACAATTCTCGAGTATTATAAAACTTATCAAATCAATAATAATAATAATCAATAAGAACTAATAGTGTTTTATTACATTATTGTTTGTTTAAATTACAAAAAATTATAAAGTTATAATAAAAAGTAATATTAAAATTACAACATTTAAATTATAAATATTAGTAATAATTAATAATGGTTTTTCATTTTTGTTTGTTTAAATTACCCAGAATTATAAAGTTATAAAAATGATGTTATAATTACAATATTTAAATTATAAGGAAGAAGAAAGGAAGAAGGCGACAGCCAAAACCACTAACTTCATTGCCTTCGTCCTCTTTTTTATATTTTTTATAATTATGAGTAAGTAGAAAAATGTGAATATAGAATTATTAAATTGTATTAAAAACTAAAATATAAAGGAGGCTGAAAGGAAATGGAGGAAGGAGTTTTGGTAATCGTTTTCTTTTTTCCTTCTTTCTTCTTTGCAATTTAAATATTGTAATTATAACATTACTTTTTGTTATAACTGCCTAATTTTTGATAATTTAAACAAACAATATTGAAATAAAAGATTATTAATTCTTACAAATATTCAACAAGTTTTATAACACACGAGAATTGTCGCTGACATAGAGTGCAGAGGTACGTTACTTTAAGGATATATTACTGGAGAATAAATAAAAATAGATTTGGAAAATTTGTTTATAAACAAGCAGAAAAGAAGAAAAGTAAGAATTATTCTTACAAAATTTTACTATTAACTTCTAAGCATCTTCAAATTGCCACTCCTCGAAAGCAGTCCAGTTTGAATATAACACGTCGCGACTCGAATACTTTAAAAATTGTTTTTTTTTTTGACAATATCAAAAAACACATGTTTCATATTTTTTTTACAGCTGCAGAAAGTTTTGAATTACATTTATAATTTTTGAAAAAATCGTTGCTGCCCTTCAGGTTGAAAAACTATAATTAAAATTTTTTTTTAAATAACCAATGAAAAATTCGCAATTTTGTCAACTTTTTCTAAATTTTATTAAAATTTAATATTTTTGTGTGCCTGTTGGATAGTCGCTTTTACTCTAATTAAAAATTGTTTTTTAAATAAACAATGTAAAATTCGCAATCTTTTCAACTTTTTCTAAATTTTATTAAAATTCAATATTTTTGTGTGGCTGTTGGATAGTCACTTTTCTACGCTTGATAGTTGATAGTTTATTAGATAAATAAATAACAAATTGTGAGGGCGAGATTCAAAATTCGAAATTTTCAAAATTCGAAATTTTCCAAATTTCTTTTCGGGGACTGTTACATGATCGTTTGATAGTGTTTGAAAGTCACCTTACGACGTTTGATAGTTGATAGTTTCTTAGATAATTAAGAAACGAAGTTTGAGAGTGCGATTCAAATTTCAAAATTTTCTAAACTTCTTTTTGGGGGCTGCTATATGATCATTTGATAGTGTTTAAAAGTCACCTTTCGACGTTTAGATAATTTTCTTCGGCTGTTAGATAGTTTCTTAAATAATTAAGAAACAAAGTTTGAGAATGCGATTCAAATTTCAAAATTTCTTTTCGGGGGCTATTAGATGATCATTTGATAATGTCTGATAGTCACACTTCGACGTTTGATAGTTGATTGTTTATTAGATAATTAAAAAACAAATTTTGAGGGCGCGATTCAATTTTTAAAATTTATTTTCAGGTGCTGTTACATGATCGTTTCATAGTATTTGATAAGATAGTTGATAGATTATTAAATAAATGTGTAATCTCGTAATGCTTTGTGGGTTAATTTCCTTTTCAATCTTATGTTGTCACATTCATTTATGCTAAATGATGTAGAAATAATCCTTAACATTTTTAAGGACTTATTACCCAGGACTAACAAACATGAAAACCACTTCGCTTCTGAACATTGTTTAAAATTGACAATTTCACATCGCTGATTAATTATCTTAATTTATAATTAATAGCTTAATTCTCCTGTAAATATATTTTTTTAATAACAAACTATCAAACGTGCAGAGGTGAAAAGAAATTTGGAAAACTTTGAATTTCAAGCTGAGCCTCACAATTTGTTTTATATTTAATAATATTTAACAATTTAATTTAATTTAATTTAAATTAATAATTTTAACAATATTTAATAAATATCAACTATCAAACGTCGAGAGGTGATTATAAAACACTATCAAACGATCATCTAAAAGCCCCCGAAAATAAATTTTGAAAATTTTGAATTTTGAATCGCACTCTCAAAATTTGTTTTTTATAATCTATCGACTATCGACTATCAAACATCAAAAGGTTAATCTTTTATAAGGTTATATCTTTATATAATAAACTATGGCACTGTCAAACGATCAGCTAACAGCCACCGAAAAGAAATTTTGACAATTTCGAATTTTAAGTTGAGCCCCATAAGATTTTTTATTTACATATTTATTTAATAAACAATAAACTATCAAACGTTGAAAAGTGACTATCAAACGACCATCCAATAGACCCACAAAACAAATTTTTAAAAATGTGCCTTTTTGGGACTAAGGAAATTTTGAACTCAGAAATTTGTTTTCCAAACAAAAAATTACAAAATGACTATCAAACGTCGGGATTCGCCTATCATACCCTACCTAACGACTATCAAACGATTGACCGTAACAAATTTTAGAATTTTTTAGCATAAAAAAATGATTTCGGGAATTTTAGAGGTTATGCTGTTTTGCCAAAACATCCTTCAATTGATTTCATCAAAATTGACATCACTAAATCGGAAGCAACACGTTCATTTTCGATTGGCTATTTAATCAGAGAGGAAATCTGAAATTACGAAATTGTTCTTTACATTTAGCACTCTTACGTACACGGGATGCAGGCGATTGGTGGGGATCGAGGGAGAAGAGATCGTTTCCTGCCATCGCCTGAGTTCTTCCTCCATGTAGTAGGGTCCGATGAGAAGGGAGATTCCGTTGTCGGTCGGTGTCCCATTCGATTATAGAGGTGGAGGCAAAACGTACTCTTACTCTTACTTTCAGCCTTAACGTCGCGTGCGCTAATAGCAGATTACATAATTTTCTCTACGGACGAGTAAGACACTTTTGTGAATCAAGTGGCAAAACCATCGTTCTCCTAAGTATTTCTAAGTAGGTCGATGCGATCCGTCACTTTGAAATTATCCTAAGAGTTTAGCCGAATCGATTTATTACATTCACTCAGAAATTCCTAACGTTATAAATAAAAAAAAGATTTCGGTAGTCATTCGATTTAGCAACAACTTTCTAGTAATAAAATAAATATGCAGATAAAAGGAATATCATTCCAGAAGAATACATCAGAAATAATTCTTTCTTGCTATTTGATAATTAAAAGCAAAAGTATTTGGAAAATATAGTTGACATCATTTAACAGCATTGAGTTAGATTCTGTGCTTCTGATCTATGTCTACGCATTAAAAAAAAGAAAAATGATTTATGCTCACATTATATAATCAGAGTGATTTTAAATTTAATAGCATGGCTTACTGGTATGATTCATTAGTATGAATCAAGTCCTAAAGGAGATCATAAGACTTTTATAATATCGATTGCAATTTTATTTATGATTCTAAATAATGAGCCAGGCCCCTTTCATTTGCAAATAGGAATTGCGAAGTATTGACGACAAGCAGGAGAGACCTGGCTATCTATTTACTTAATTTATTAGCTTTTTTTTCTTGTTTCATTGATCATCTAAGGGGTAATTTTCACTCTAGGAAATGCGTTTGAAGTAATTTCATCTGAACACTTGTGATTTACCGACCTGTTTTTAAATCTACTTCGCCCGAGCTTTACATCTTATAATTCATTCGTGACCCAAAAAATAAGTGAAGCAAAAGCATGGACCAAGTTCTTGGAAGTAAAAGCAATGTTTTTTTTTATCATGAAATCGCAAAATTTACGATTCGCTTCTAAATTTTAAAGAAAAACTTAAAGCAATGAATGATTATGACAATTATAATACAAGTAGACGCAGGGTGTTGAATAAGGTGGTCCAAAAATGCATTGGAATTTTTTTTCGTATTTTCATGCTCTTACCCTACAAATTTATTCGAACGCATAACAAAAGAAATGCGTTCTTTTTTTTTGAAAAAAATGATATTTAGAGGTTGCGCAAGTCCCATGAAGTTTAACACTAGAGGTGTGCATTTCTCAGATCGAATTTTCAATGCAAATTGGTACATTTTTGGCCACGCTTAAAACATTGAATTTTTCGAAATTAAGTTTAATTCAAGAAGAAATTTAAGCTTTTAAGCTCTCTTCGAATGTAGAATTTCTCGAAACCGAAATAATTCAATTAATTTTGAAATGATATCCATCTAAAACAACGATTGAATTTCTAAAATTCGATCGAATAGAATTTTCGAACGAATCAAATTTTAGAAATTCGATCGATATTTGAGATTCATTTTAAAATTAACTGAACGATTTCGGTTTCAAGAAATCCTGCATTCTAAGTGATTTCTTTTCTTCTTTTTCGAAGATTTCTTTTTAAATTAAACTTAATTTCGACAAATTCAATACCCTGAACGTGGACAAAAAAGTATCAATTTGCTTTGTAAATTCGAGCTGACAAACTGCACACTTCTATTTAACACGTATTTCCCATAAGAAAAAAAGACGTTTTTATAAATTTTATTCAATATCGTCAATATTAGGTGAATCGAGTTGAAACTCAATATTTATCTTCACAATTGATCATACAATACGAATGAAAATTTTCTTTTTTAAAAATATCAGCCCCAGAGGTCTGTTTTATAGGGTCACAAAAAACCCCATAAGTGAAAAATTGTGTTCTGTGAGTTTTTGGCGCTCATTATTATTTTTGCGGTTTTTTTAGTCCAAATTGTTTTTAATACATAAAATATTACTTTCTACTGATACTTAGATGTTTACATAAATTGTTTAAACAATTTATCATTGTGTATAGCCTTATTCCAACTGAAAAGTTCAAAAAAGGTTCAATAATCAATTAAATTTAAAAGAAATAATTGTTTAAACAATTTATTATTATTTATAAAAATATTTTCTTAGAATAATGCTAGAAAGTTGCGATTTTGTCTGAAATTTTCAACTTTTTGTCCATTTTTTACATTGAGTGAGGTAATAATTAATACAAATTAGCCAACATAATTGTTTAAACAAATTATTGTTCATAACTATCTTATCCTGTATTAATGCTAGATACTTGCGGTTTTTTCCTGAAATTTTTAACTTTTTATCCACTTTTCACTACTAGGTTAGGTGATAGTTAATGCAAGTTAACAAAAACAATTGCTTAAACAATTTATTATTATTTATAACAATATTCTCCTAAAATAATGATAAAAAGTTGCGGTTTTTTCTATAACTTTCCACCTTTTGCCCACTTTTAACTTAGTGAGGTGATAATTAATGCAAGTTAACAAAAGAACAATTTTTTAAACAATTTATTATTATCTTCAATAATATTCTCTTTAAATAATGCTCGAAAATGGAGGTGTTTTCTAAAATTTTTCACCTTTTGTCCACTTTTCAATGAGAGTGCGGTAATAATTATTTAAAGTTGACAAAAATAATTGTATAAACAATTTATTTTTATTTATAACTATCTTCTCCAGTAGTAATGCTAGAAAGTTGCATCACTTTGAAAAAAAATACTATTTAAAAATGATTCTTGCTGATGTTCATTTATTATTTGTTCATAACTAAAAAGTCAAAGCAAAACTAAAGATTTCAGAAAAAAGTACAATTTTCTAGCATTACTCTAAGAGAAGACAGTTATAAACAATAATCAATTGTTTAAAACATTATTTTTGTTAACTGGCATTAATTATTACCTGATTAAGTGAAAAGTGGTTGAAAAGTTTAATATTTCAGAGAAAATAAGTTATAATAGTTGTAAAATAGTTATCAATAGTAAAAAATAATAATTTGTTCAAACAATTATTCTTGTTAAATTGAATTACACTCATCTCGCGTTACTTACATTGCGACTCTTTGGACGTACTTTTGTACGTTCAGAGACTGTATATGCGGGTCTGAATGTTGACATAAGAGTGCTCGCTCGTCGCTTTAAATCCGGTTCAAGTTGGATTTTAATGGCGCTCGTTACTGTACCGACCAGACCTGAGGCCGGCGCTGTAACGAGAGATAGGTGTAATAATTAACTCACTCCAAGCGAAAAGTGGACAAAAGGTGAAAAAATTTAGAAAAAACCGCAACTTTCTAGCATTATTCTAAGAGAATATGCTATATGTAATAATAAATAATATATGTAAAATAATAATATATATTATTTTATACGTAAAATAATAAATAATATGTAATAATAAATTGTTTAAACATTTTTGTTGGTTATTTGCAATTATTATTACTTCACTAAGAGAAAAGTGGACAAAAGGTGGAAAATTTTAGAAAAAACCACAACTTTCTAACATTATTTTAAGAGAATATTGTTATAAATAATAATAAATTGTTCAAACAATTGTATTTGTTAGCTTGCATGAATTATTATCTCACTAAGTAAAAAGTGGTCAAAAAGTTAAAATTATCAGAAAAAACCGCATCTATCGAGCATTAATATAGGAGAAAATGAACAATAATTTGTTTAGACAATGACGTTTGCTAATTTGCAATTATTATTACCTCACTCTAGGTGAAAAAGTGGACAAAAAGTAGAAAATTTCAGAAAAAATTACAACTTTCTAGCATTATTCTAAGAGAATATTGTTATGAATAATAATAAATTGTTTAAACAATTATTTCTGTTAATTTTAATTGATTATTGCCTCGCTCCAATTTAAAAGTTCAAAAAATGTTGAAAAATTTGGAAAAAACTGCGACTTTCTAACTCTAGTCTTAGAGAAAATTCCTATGAACAATTATAAATTGTTTAAAAAATTTATGTAAACATCTAATTATCAATAGAAATATAATATATATTATAATATTTTATGAAATATAATATTTTATAATTATAAAAATTTAATTATGAATTATTTATAGAAATATAATTATTTATAGAATAAATTTAGAATAAATATAATTTATTTGTAGAAATATGATTATATTTTATAGAAATATCATATTTTATGTATTAGAAACAATTTGTACTAAAAAAAAACCGAAAAAAATAATAATTAGTGTCAAAAACTCGCAAAACACAATGTTTCACTTATGGAGTTTTATTAGGACCCTATAAAACAGACTTATGGGTGTAATATTTAAAAAGTAGTTTTTGATTCGTACGCTATGGCTAATTTTAAAGAGAAATGTTCAGTTTCAACTAGATTCGCCTAATATTGACGATTCTGAATAAAATTTACAAAAACGTATTTTCTTCTTATGGGAAATACGTGTTAAACTGCCTCTAAATATGGGGGCTTGCCTCTAAATATCATTTTTTTTAAACACATTTATTTTTTTGAGGATTCGAACTTTGGGGGTGAGAGCATGAAAATTCGAAAAAAATTTGCCCCACCCTAGTGTTGAAGGAAGTAAAGAAAAAGGCAAAATGTACTTTGGATAAATCCTTTAATATCGTTTCATACAAAAATACTTTATGAGCTAAAGGTACAAAAGAAGATGCTATTCTCGAGCGAAGATCCTTGTCGGATCCTTTGTTGAGACCATGAGGAAGTACTCAGGATCCAGAGGCGTGATGATTAATATTTTATTTATATTAAATTATAATTAATATCTGATTCCATATATTATATAATAACTGAAATAACGGCCAGGATCCCGAGTACTTCTGATAATGAATTAAATAAAGATCATGAACGAGGATGTTCGTTACTCGTCGTGTTGGTACCGTCAGCCCCACATAACATGTTTTCAAAAACATAAAGAATTATTCAAAAATATCAGGACCTTAGGTAAGAAGGTCCTCAGGTTCAGAAGGAAGAAACATGTGAGGTGAAGCCTTTAGGCGACCAGATGCTAATGATAACCACCATATCCATAACTATGACCATAACCTCCATAACCTCCCTCTCCACCATCATCATGATGGGAGTGATGATGCACTGGCACAGGTACTGCAACCTTAACTGGATAAGGAACAGGCTTTTCTACTTCCACTGGAACATGTTTCTCAACATGAACAGGGTAAGGTCTGTCGACTGGAACCTTGACTGGATAAGGTACAGGTTTCTCAACTGGATACGGGATGTGTTTCTCAACAGGGTAGGGCTGTGGCACTGGAACCTTCACTGGATATGGAACGTGTTTCTCAACGTGAACAGGATAGGGCCTGTCAACTGGAACCTTGACTGGATAAGGTACATGCTTCTCAACTGGATAAGGCACGTGCTTCTCAACAGTGACTGGGTAAGGTTTGGGAACATGAACTGGATAAGGTCTGTCGACTGGAACTTTTACTGGGTATGGTACCAACTTCTCAACAGGGTAGGGTGCTGGAACGTGAACTGGAACCTTTACTGGATAAGGCACTTTCTTCTCAACTGGGTAGGGTTGTGGTACTGGAACATGTACTGGAACATGAACAGTTTTTTCGACTGGGTAAGGTTGAGGTACAAGAACTTTGACGGGATAGGGCCTGTCGACTGGAACATGGACTGGATAAGGCACTTTCTTTTCAACTGGGTAAGGCTGGGGCACATGGACTGGTACTTTGACGTAGACGTTGTAGGGCACGTGAACCTTTTTCTCTACTGGGTAGGGCTGAGGCACTGGCACTTTCACGGGGTATGGAACGTGCTTTTCGACAGGATATGGGACGTGCTTTTCCACTGGATATGGCACGTGGACATTCTTGACAACTGTCACGGTTTTTACGTGGTGATGATCGTCATGGCCACCATAGTCTCCACCATAACCTCCACCATACCCTCCACCATAACCGCCAAGTTCCAGGCCTCCATAGTCACCACCTTCATAGCCACCTCCGTATCCGTAGCCAAAGTTGATAAGGCCTCGTTTGTCTTGCTTTTTCGAGGATGGTTCGCTCGATTTTTCGGTTTCTTTGGCGGTCTTAGCTTCCTCGGCCCACGTCGCCGATACGACGAGAGCGAACAGAGCCACGTGGATCTGAAATTCGAGGAATTATTTTTTAATAGTAGTTAGGTTTTTTTCATTTAATGGGTTTTGGGTTGTGGAATTTCAGGTCATTGTGAAAAAAATATGGTTTGAGAAAAACCGTACTGGTACTTAAAAGATTTGAAGAAAGAAGTATCTCGAGATGATCAGATTGAATTTGTGTGGACTGATTTAAAAATTGTGGTGTATTTGATAATTTATTATTTGTTTTATAACTTAAGATACTTCTGACAATGTTCTTTGACCGAAGACCAAAAATTGTAATTTTTTATATTAATTTCAAAAATTAAATTTGGTACTTGGAATTTTAATCCTTGTTTTGATTTCACTAAATTGATCGTTAGACCAACGAAATTTGAACGTATATATGTTCTTTTAAGGGGGTGTGATACGTTATGATGTCACGAATTATCGACGGGGTACACAAAATATTCGGCAATCCGATTTTAAAACAAACAAAGATTTTGAGTTAAAACTTAAGAGGATGATAGAAAATATGAATTGGCACATCTGTTATGTGTCATTTTTTCAAAATTTTGAAAAAACATTTTTTCAAAATAATTTTTTTTCGAAATTTTAAAAAAATGATCCATAACAGATGTGCCCTATCATATTTTCTATCATTCTCTTAAGTTTCAACTTGATATCTTTGTTTGTTTAAAAATAGGATTGCTGAATATGTTTTGTACCCCGTCGGTAATTCGTGACATCATAACGTATCACACGCCCTTAATAAATAATGTTCTTTGACACCTAGTACTTTGACACCTAGCTTTATAACTTAAAAAAAGTCACTAATTTTTACTATAGTGATTCCTGAAGGCTATCCAGTTATTTCATTCGTATTGATTGACATTAATAAATTTTTATTTTTAATTAATTCAAAAATAAAAACCATGAATTATGGCAATCAGAAAACAAATTCAAGGATTCAGATTTAAATTTGTTTCTGAAGGGAATATTCATCTTTATTTTTTTTAAGGATTTTACTTAGTGTTACTAAATTCAAGATTTAAAAGCTCGGAATTAGAGAATTTTTATTTTGACCATGATAATACGGTTTTATTAAATATTATTTTTGTCATTTTGTGACTCAAGTCATATTGCGTGACTAGAACCACAAGGTTCTGTTTTGTATTTTGGAAGCCTGTTGATTCTCTCTTGTTTTCAGTGATAAGTAACAGGGGATAAGTAACAAATGTAAGTACATTTGTTTACATTTACATTTGATAAGTAACAAATGTAAAAAATAGTAACAAATGATAATTAAGTGTCGACATAGTCAAGTAAGTGTCAAGTAAAAGAACTAGAAACTAAATGTCAAGTAAAAAAAATAAAACTTTGTGCTTCTAGAGAAAAAATTTTAAAAAATTGCATTATTGCAAATTAAACTTGTATTTTATACAGAATAACTTTTTGAAAGGAGAGTCAATGTTTCATCGAATAGTCAAACTTTTAATGTTTTATAAATTATATTTTTTATAATACCGTTTCATGCTAATTTTTTTTTAATTAAAGCATAAATTATATTTTTATAGTACCGCTTCATGCTAATTTTTTTAAAAATTAAAGTATAAATTATATTTTTTATAATACCGCTTCATGCTAATTTTGTTTTTAAATTAAAGCATAAATTATATTTTTATAGTACCGCTTCATGCGAATTTTTTTTTAAATTAAAGCACAAATTATATTTTTACAGTACATGCTAATTTTACATTTTACAGTACATTTTACATGCTAATTTTATTTTTAAATTAAAGTACAAATTATATTTTTATAGTACCGCTTCATGCTAATTTTGTTTGAAAATTAAAGCATAAATTATATTTTTTATAATACCGCTCTATGCTAATTTTGTTTTTAAATCAAAGTAAAGTACATGAAGACATGAGAATGACAACTCGGTAAAGACCATTTGAAGTTGGCCCCTAAAATGAGAATGACAACTCGGTAAAGACCATTTGAAGTTAGCCCCTAAATTAAGTTATTTTAACTATTACTTAGGGGGGCAAACTTCAAATGGTCTTTAACGATTTGTCATTCTCATGTCTTCATATTAAAATGACATAAACTTAAAGGCAATTGACAAAAAGTACAGAAATTTTTCCACAAATTAAATTGCAATTTTCAAAGATATATTGAATACTGGAAAAATACTTGAATACATGATGTTCATTAATTTACAAAGAGCAAAAAATCTCTGATATGATAACAAGAAAAGAATAAAGATATAAATAAAAGATAACAGAAAATGTCAGGCTCAGAATAATGATAAGACCAATTTGAAAATACGAGTCTTAGTCCATGTTTAATAAAATAAAATTTTATCACAACTTTAGTAATTTTTCACTGTAAGGGGACCCATAAACACGATTCGCGCGCCGATCAAATTCAAACTGTCGCGCACTGGGCCTTATCGATGTTTTCCACAACACGAATCTATACCACAACGCGTGTCGACGTACCAGGCTCCTCATTTTTGCAATCGCGATGTTCCGGGTGCGTCCAGGAGTGAACTGGATGCTGATTGCTGACTGTTCCGGGCCTTATATACGCGGCACACTTTCGCCTTCGTAGGGGGCCCAAGTGCCCTGGCCCAAGCGCTTTACCCCCACGTTCTTTGTTCGTACGTGTGTTCGGCCAAGAAATCCTCGATTGTGGTCCCACCGACCAACCAACCACCACTCCCCTTGGGACACACGACCAACCGTCACGATTCCTCGGTTCGATTTCATTTTCTTTTTCTTTTTTTATACCGACAAACACACCCATGAGCATGTGTGCGAATTTTCGCTCACACGGTGCTTATTAATGACTTGAGAATAAATTTTTATCAACACTTTGCTGATGATTGAGAGGGATTTTAGGTCCAACATCAAAGGTCAAAGTGATGATGAAAACGGATGAAATCAGACTTGTTAAGGCAGGTTAAAATAGATAAAGTGGTTTGGATGTTTGTAGGGAAACTTAATTATGAGGGAAACACTATTAGTATGGGTTTTCTAATGATTTATAATGCATTCGATAATAACGCAAGGAGAAACGGATTACATTTGATACAGGTTATATTTATGAGTATGTACGTAATATAATGGCCCTGAGTACTATAATTATGTTACCGATTGTAATCATTAGTGACCAATATTGTTATTATGCTAACAAGTGCAATAGGTATTGACTTTATTATTCCTAGCAGATAGAACATTTTTCTTTATGCTTGTTTTTACATTCTCATTATCATATGAGAAGGTATTGGTTTTATGCCAAAACTGACTTTCCCAATTTTCTTCAAATCTCCACGTTTTGAGACCCCCTGAGTGAGAAAAAACGGTTTTCACACCGGTGTCTGTCTGTATGTCTGTCTGTCTGCAGACACAATAACTTTCGAAAGAATTACCGGACGGAATTGCGCTTTGGCACACTTTATTAAGGCTTGAAAAGTAAGGACGAGTTCGTTAACCAGCCATATTGGCCCAAAGCTCAAAAAATTAGGGCCATTTTGTACTTTTTGAAAACAATTTTTTCAGAAAAATAGATTTTTAAGGGCTGCTCTGGATAGCTTTCGTAAAACTCTACAAACTATCTTAATAACATTTATCCATTTGACAAATATTAACAAAGTTACAGCATGTAGGAATCTTTTAAAAAATCAAAAAACCAATTTTAGAGGAAATCGACAATCCGCTAATTAAAGTTACGCACATTCTCATCACGTGTCCATACCAACGTGCCTACACATTCCTCAGAAAGCTGCAACTAACAAATCCTGGATTTAAATATTTAATCCATCCCTTTTTCAGTCCAAATCTTAAATTTTTATTTTAAAAAAATACAAAATTGCACTTTTATTCGTTAAAAGAAAAAAATGCCGAAAAATCCTCTTCACCGATTTATAGAACTTCATGGGGGGAATCAATTTGGACACTTGCGTTTTTTTTTCTTATTTCGCGTCGTTCTCTCAAAAAATGTCAATTTTCTTTTTTTTTATTATTAAATCAAGAGAATGAAAAATGTGGGTCGAAAAGTTGGAGGAAAATTTTAAAATAACTCTAATAGTTCTTGTTGGGAGAGCCAAGTTTATATTATTAATAATTTAATAGTTTAATATTTCAAGAGTAATCCAAGAAATTTAAAAAATATTGGTAAAAATGTTTAAGTTCAGGATTACATTGAGGATTATATTAGGATTATATTACATCCAGTTATTATGTAACATTCCTGTTAAAGATGTTGATAACAACTTGTAATCTTTTTAAACTACTTTTTAGTCTTTCACAATAATAAATCACAGGTTGATGTCAGTACAATGTCATTTTTCAGAGGAAAATTATTTTATCTTGAAAAAAAGTGAAAGTAAAAAGATTGTTCAGTACATTTGTTCCCATGCGAAAAAAATTCTCTAAAAATCCATGAACATTTTAGCAAATTTGAAATTTTGCAGAAAAAATTTCCAATTTCATAATTATTAAAAGAAAAATATTTAAACTATTTTTCTACTTATGATTAAAAGAATTATTGAAAGAAAAATACTTAAACTATTTCTCTAATTATCATTAAAAGAATTATTGAAAGAAAACTACTTAAACTATTTTTCGAACTATGATTAAAAGAATTATTGAAAGAAAACTATTTAAACTATTTCTCTAATTATGACTAAAAGAATTATTGAAAGAAAAATATTTAAACTATTTCTCTAATTATTATTAAGTTGATTTCCTCGTCACAGGGAAACCACTAACCTTCTTTATGATTTCACACTTGTCACAAGGAAAGAAATTTAGCCGATTATTATGAAATTTAATTAAACTTGTTAGAAAGTTGAAATCCGACTGTCCCATTCATTGCAATTTAAAATCCTATATTAATAAACTAATCATTTTTAATTTTTATACTATTTCTTTTCTTTTATAAAAAGAAATTTGATGAATATACTTTTTTAAATCGTTTTATTATCAATTCAAAACTAAATTCCATTGCATCAATAAATATGAGAAAAAAGTGATTGAATTAATGTCTGGAGGTATGAAAGGCCATAGAACTTTTTCTATCACCTACGTTTCTGACACACTTTGCTCCTGTCCATATACTCCACCTTCCTGTGCAGGACAGGAAGGTATTTCGCGAAACGTGACGCGACGTAAATAATTTAAGTGATTCTTAATCCTTGCGTGAAATTAAAGAGAAATTGCGACAAGTTTTGCAAGTAAAAAAATAATTAATGCCCTGCTTGAAATTGACATTTTAGGGTTTCCTTCTTCTCAAGAATAGCTTACGTGTATGTTGATATGTAAATTTTTTTCTAATTCTATGCCAAAGTCTTTCGCGTCGAAAGTTGAATCCGCATCGTAATTTAGAGCAGGTGGGGACGAGTATGGGTTACAAGTTACGTAAAGGACGTCGTATATGTGAAGAAATGCTTACTATGTGCCTTTGAGTACATATTTACAGTCACTGGCTATTATTTTCAAAACTCAATAATTTAAAGAATTATAGAGTATTCATAGATATTTCCAATACAGAGTATTCATAGATATTTCCAAAAATTTAAATAAATATTGATTTTTCAAAAATACATTTAAAAATTCTTTTAAAGACTACAGAACAAGTAACAACAATTGTTACACACAGTGGGGTAGATAATTTAAATAAATGGAGAAAAGTTTAACCTAACCTGACATTAAATCCACGCGATGTTAATTTCCTTGCTTTAAATGCATATTATTATTATTGCCATTTACACCTAATAAGGCTAGACATGCTTCTTCCTCATTATCAAAGAAATCGGATAAGGAGATAATACTTCCGCTAGAAATACGTAACATTAAATGTTAGTTCAAAATAGCAATGCAGAATTATGCCAGCATCCTGAAAATTTTAGATAACTATAATTAATTACATAAGAAAAGTTCCCATTTCTATTTTCCACCAGTTTTGTTACTTAATTTTGGAATTATGTACGTGAAAATGATTTTTAAAATCGAAGTAAAGTGCTGATAATTTCGATATAAAGTTAATGATAGAATATGACATAATATAAAATGACCAGCAGCAAGGAAGTGAATGTTTAATATGTTTAGAAATAAACATATGAGAAGTTGAAGTTTATGTAAATTTATGTTCTCAAGTTTTTCACTATTGCGGTAAATCGAACAAGAAAATTTTCCTAAAATTGATGGATTAAGAATTGATCGAGTTGGATCGTTATGATACTATTATGGGGCTTTAAATTAAATACACATTTGAATATCAACATAAATGTGAATATAAATATAAACAAGCAAAGAACGTATATAATATAATTTTTAAATAATTATATTATTGATACCTGTTGCGAAAAACAACCTGACGACACTGCAGTCGTTTTGTCCTCTATCATTTTTCCACAAAAGTGAGTACTGTTGATAACTGAAAAATGGTTCAAATATTTAAAATGTATTGATTTTCAAAGTGTAAAAATAAATAAATAAAATGAGTAAATAATAAATAAATAAAAATATACCCATAAAAAATATGACTAAATTAATAGTAATCAATAAATAAATAAAATGAGTAAATAATAAATAAATAAAAATGTACGCATAAAAAATATGACTAAATTAATAATAATTAATAAATAAAATAAATAAATAATAAATCAATAAAAACATACATATAAAAAATGACTAATTTAACAACAATTCATGAAAATAAATAATAATGATAAATAATAAATAAATCATTCATTATTAGAATAAATAAATAATAAATAAAAATATACACATGAAAAAATGACTACACTAATAATAATTCACCTTTTTATTATAATTTATTGTTAAATTCAATTAATGATTGTGTTTACCAGTATTTTTCGTATAAGGTTATATCGATTTTTTTCGTATAAGATTATATCGATAGACCTAATATAATACAATATAAACAATATATTGTGAATTTAGATTAATGCTGCTCGTTTTTAAATGTTTAACTTAAATAATTTAAATAAGTAAATAAAGTAAAAAATTCTTTTTTCCGCTTTCCATAGATTGAATATTCAAAATAGAAATTAATTTACTCAAAGACTAAAATTTTACTTTTGTTCACAAGTCAATTTTGCATATTTACCAGCATTATTGTAGGTAAAAGTGTGTTTTATACACACATAACCAGGTCTCAAAGGACAAGAGACTCGAGCTTTATGTTTTTCCCACATATAAACTAAATTTGGTGCTGTTGAGTCGTCTAAAAATTATTTTTTCAGAATTATATTAGTCAAATGTAAAAATTGTAAAATTAATTTTTGAAACTTAAGACAATTATTTTTCAAAATATAATGATAATTACTTGTAACAATGAACGGTTCGAAACAGGGACTATCTTTAAGTTTCGTGCAATTTACTTTGATATTTTTAGAATCGTCTTGCATTGGGCCCAACCATGTGAATTTGAAACAAAAGGCTGTCGGCTCTTCAGCTTTACTCTCCATGTCTTAAATAACAGCAAAAATTCATTTACATACCATATTTTTTACTTAAAGAAAAATTTTAACTTATAAAATTTTTTTTTCTTAAAAAACACAAAACAATTTTTTTTTATAAAATCTAAATTACCTGAGATATAGAGATAAAGTCCGAAAATAATAAACGAAAACTTAAAATTCATTCTCACTACATCCTAATAGACACTTTCGATGCTGAATAAATTATCTTCCACTGTCAATCGAGAGATAAGGATTATTTGCTATAATCTACAGGTTTTATCTGCGTTTTTTTTTGAGTAGATAAGCTATGTGATTCATCATTGTAAGTGTAACATAAAAAAAATTATTTGAAAGATATCAACAGTTATCTATTCCAATAATTATATTAAAGATAATTGTTTTGTACTTTAAATAAGAATTCACAGAATTTAAAAAAATTATGAAAGTTTAAAGCAGTTATAAATGCCTTCGAATTGATAAAAACAAATATTTAATTAATGCGTAATATTATATTATTATAAAATAAATAAAATATATATTTCAATTAAACGAATAACAAAAAATATTTCCTTATGTTTCCTTTCTTCCGGGAATCAAAGAATAGAATTTAAATTTCTGATAAGAATCTTTCTCATTTCTCAATTTCCAAGTAATTCAATATCCTTTAATTCAATATCCGAGTAATTCAATATCCGAATGATTCAGTAAAATTCAATATCCTTCGAATATTCTCTAATCTCAATTTCTAATTGATATCATGAATTTTTTCTTTGTAATTAGATAAAAATTAGAAGCATAAAAAAACAAAGAATCAGTTTTAGAATTCAATGGAAATTAACTGAATTCAATGGAATTTAACAGAATTCAAGGGAAATTAACGAAAGTCAACAAAAATTCAACAGAAGTTAACAGAATTTACCGATATATTAAAGGAAGTAAAAAGAATATTTAATTAAAGAATTCCACGAAAATTAACTGAATTCCGAACGGAATTTAACAGAACTTATACCTAGGATTTGAATGGAAGTTAACATAATTTAACAGAATTCAACTAAAATTAACAGAAGTCAACAGAATATGAAACAGAATTTCCTGAATTTCACAGAATAATGGAAGTTTAAAAGAAGATTTTAATGAAAATTTTCCCAGAATTCAAAGGAATTGATTAGAATTCAATCAAATTGAACAGAAATTAACGAAAGTCAATAGAATATCAATATAACAAAATTTAACGAATCTGAATGAAAATTGATAGAATTCAACGGAATTTAATAAATTTCAACGGAAGCTAGAAAATTTAAAAGAATTCAACGAAAGTTGGCATATTCTTACAGAAATATGTATAAATAAAATCCAACAGTATTCAGCTACGTTTAGTTTTGTTACCTTCTGTTAAATTTCGTTGACGTTCTCGTTAATTTCCATTGAATTCTGTTAAATATTCTGTTGACCTCCATTTATTTATTCGTCGAATTCCGTTAACTTTCCATTGAAATCTGAAAACTTTCAATAATTTTCATGGAATTCTGTTAAATTTTGTTCAATATTCTATTGACTTCCATTAATTCGCACAATTTTGTTGAATTATGCGAGGGGTTAACCACTTGAATTCAAGTGTACACTTGTTCCTGAATTCTTTTGAATTCATCATGAATATTTTTAATTCTTTTGAATTCAACTTGTATTTTTCGAATTATTTGAATTCACCTTGAATTCTTTAAATTATTCTTTAGAATTCACCTTGTTTTCTTTGAATTCTTTTGAATTTATCTTGTATTCTTTGAATTATTATTTTGAATTCACCTTGTATTCTTGCATTCTTTGAATTATGCTTTTGAATTCATCTTGTATCCTTTGAATTATTTTGCATTTATCTTGTATTCTTTAAATTCACCAAGAATTCTTTGACACATTTCTATGAATTCACCTTGGTTTCATTGAATTCTTTTCAATTTATCTTGTATTTTTTTTAATTCACCTTGTTTTCTTTTAAATCTATCTTGCATTTTTTGAAGTATTATTTTTTGAAGTATTATTGTATTCTTTTGAATCTATCTTGCATTGTTTGAATTATTCTTTGAATTAAACCTGAATTCTTTGAATTCTATTGAATTTATCTTGAGTTCTTTGAATTATTATTTTTAATATATCACCTTGAACTCTTTAAATTCACCTGATATTCTTTGAATTCTTTGAATTATACTTTTCGACTCACCTTAGTTTCTTTGAATTCTTTTGAATTTATCTTGTATTTTTTAAATTGTTATTTTGAATTCACCTTGCATTCTTTTGAGTTTATCTTGTATTGTTTCAATTATTTTCTCGAATTAATAACCTTGAACTCTTTGAATTCACCTCGCATTCTTTGAACTCTTTTGAATTTCTCGTGTAATTTTTTAAATAACCCTGAATTTTTTTGTATTCTTTTAATTCACCTTGTTCTTTTTGAATTTATCTTGCATTCTTTGAATTATTATTTCGAATTTACCTTGTGTTATTTGAATTCTTTTGAATTTATCTTGTTTCTTAGAATTCACTCTGCATTCTTTGAATCTTTATTTTGAATTCATCTTGAATTCTTTGGACTATTCTTTTGAATTTACCTTGTGTTCTTTGAATTCTTTTGAATTTATCCCATATTCTTAGAATTCACGCTGCATTCATCGAATTGTTATTTTGAATTCATCTTGTATTCCTTGAATTCTTTTGTATTTATTTGGTATTCTTTGAATTCACCCTGAATTTTTTAATTTAATTTTTTTAATTCTCCTTTTTTCTTTGAATTATTATTTTGAAATTACCTAGTATCATTTGAATTGTTTCAAATTTATCTTGTATTCCTTGAATACTTTTGAATTTATCTTGTATTTTTCAAATTGTTATTTTGAATTAACCTTGTATTCTTTTGATTTTATCTTGTATGCTTTGAATTATTATCTGGAATTAACCTTGAACCCTTTGAATTCACCTTGCACATACTCGTTGTGCGCTTTTTAATTTATAGTGTATTTAATCACTTTGAATTCTTTTGTATTTTTTTAATTCACCTTATTCTTTTGGGATTTTTCTTGTTTACTTTGAATTATTATTTTGAATTCACTTTGTGTTCTTTGAATTTTATGAATTTATATGGTATTCTTTGAATTCACCCTGAATTCTGGAATTAAATTTTTTGAATTCATCTTCTTTCTTTGAATTATTATTTTAAATTCACCTAGAATCTCTTGAATTCCTTCAAATTTATCTTGTATTCTTTGAATTCTTTTCAATTTATCTTGCATTTTAAAAATTTTTATTTTGAATTCACCTTGTACATACTCTTTGTACGCTTTTAAATTTACAGTCTATTCTTTAAATCACTTTGAATTCTTTTGTATTTTTTTGAATTCACCTTGTTCTTTTGGCATTTATCTTGTTTGCTTTGAATTATTATTTTGAATTCACCTTGTGTTCTTTGTATTCTTTTGAAATTATCTGGTATTTTTAGATTAAATGTTAAATATTCAACTGACATCCGTTAATTTGCTGTGAATTCTGTTAAATTATCGTAATTTCCGTTGAATTTTGTTGATTTCCGTTGAATTGTTGGAATCTGTTTAATTCTGTCAACTTCCATCCAAATCTATTGAATTCTGTTAAATATTTTATTGACTTCTGTTAATTTCCGTTGAATTCTAACTGTATCTATTTAATTCCCTTGGATTCTGTTAACTTCTATTCAAATCCATTCTGTTAAATATTCTGTTGACTTCCGTTCATTTTCGGTAAATTCTATTAAACTCCGTTGAATTCAGTTAATTTCCGTGGATTTCTGTTAACTTTCTATTTAATTCCGATCACTTCCGTTAATTTCCATGAAATTCTGCTAAATCTGTTTAAATATTCTGTAGCCTTCCATTAATTTTCGTTAAATTCTGTTAATTTTCATTAAAATCTATTAAATTCTGAGGAATTCTGTTAAATATTCTGCTGACTTCCGTTAATTTCCGTTGAATTCTGTTAACTTCCGTTTCATTCTTTTGACTTCCGTTAATTTCAATTAAATCCTGTTAAATTTTGATAAATTCAGTTAATTGCAATTAATAGTTCTTGTTGAAACCGCAGATCTAAAATAAGTAACTTAAGTTTACGTCAAATACCAACAAAATAAAAATAAATTATTGAGAAATCAATTATTAAAATAAGCAATGTTTATTAGACAATTTTTACGTATTAGTGGCACATGGAGCGTTAAACGATGAAATGTGATTCTCGAATGTAAAATAGTAACGAGTTCGCTAAAGTGAATAATTCTTACAGATCGTAAAAGTACAAAATTGTGTGAGATTATGAAAATGACAATCTTAGGTATAGAAATACTATGCTTAAAGCTTAAGGTAAGAAATTTATAAACTCTCTCTGTCATGGTATTCCACTTTCCTAAAGCTGAATACAAAAGCTAAAATTCGTCGTGTCTCGTTAAAGCTTCACCAAAGTCCGTCGCCTGCGATCCGACAAAAATGTCATATTTTTCTAAAATCTCGTCTTTCGTAAGTTTCTGATCTGCATCGGTGTCTGCTTCGTAAATTAAGTGACGAGCCTCCGCCTCTGCATGATCAAAATCGGCAGGAATAATCCAATTTTTTACCTGATCAAGGAAAAAGAATAGTCTTTTTTATTCTTATCGTAAAGGGTTTTCTAAAAATTAGCGATAGATCTGTGGCTAAAAGCAACGAATCTACTTGTATAATTTCTTTTCCGTGACAATTTAAATCTGGAAGCTTTTGAGTTTGCAGAATTTGGAATCGGGAAACTGCCGAGGATTAGAAAGAAAAAAAGTACAGTAGGAAAAGTAGTAAAAATTGACTCACTTCCTCGTTATCGAGAAAACCGTCTCCGTTCTTGTCTCGATAGGTAGAAAATTGTTCCTTTTCATTTTTCACCCACTCCGGTTCTTCCTCTTCTTCTACACCTTTGTACATATCGCCTGTGGATAAAATAAAAATGGTAATAATAATTTTTAAAATCAATCTAGAGTTCAAATTAAGATTTCACAAAATTATTGAGGATTCAGTGAATTTGGAGCGTATGTAAGTTATCGAAAGTGCAAGTAACCGAACCAGCAATATACTGAATTTTTTTTACCGAATATTCAAATTGCCGAATTTTCATATTCCTGGATTTTTATCTTACTCAATTTTCATATTACTGAATTTTCAGCTTTCCAAATTTTCAGTTTACCGAATTTGCATCCTACTGAATCGCAAATGCCCGAATTTTCAGTTCACCGAATTTTAATATTCCCGAATTTTTATTTTACCGAATTTTCATATAACCGAATTTTTATTTTACCGAATTTTCAGTTTAATGAATTTTCAGATTCCAGAATTTTTATTTTACCGAATTTCCAGTTTACCGCATTTGCATCCTTTCGAATCACAAATGTCCGAATTCTTATTTTACAAAATTTTCAGTTTACCGAATTTGCATCTTACCGAATTCTTAGATTCCCGAATTTCTATTTTACCGAATTTGCATGTTACCGAATTTTCATATTCCCGAATTTTCATATTACTGAATTTTCAGTTTACCTAATTTTCAGATTCCTGAATTTTTATTTAACAAAATTTTTAGATTCCAGAATTTTTATTTTAACGTATTTTCAGTTTACCGAATTTGCATCGTACCAAATCCCAAATGACCGAATTTTCAGTTTACAGGATTTTCAAATTCCAGAATTTTCAGTTTACCAAATTTACATCTTACCGAATTGTAAATGACTGAATTCTTATTTTATCGAATTTGAATCTTATTGAATTCTTAGATTCCCGAATTTCTATTTTACCGAATTTGCATATTACCAAATTCTCAAATTCCCGAACTTTTATTTTACCAAACTTTCAGTTTACGGAATTTTTAGATTCCAGAATTTTTAAATAACCGAATTTTCAGTTTATCGAATTTTCATCTTACCGAATCGCAAAAGTCCGAATTTTTATTTTACCGAATTTTCAGTTTAACGAATTCGCATCTTATCGAATTCTTAGATTTCCGAATTTCTATTTTACCGAATTTGCATATTATCGAATTTTCATATTCCCGAAGTTGCATATTACCGAATTTTCCGTTTACCTAATTTTAAGATTCCCGAATTTTTATTTTACCAAATTTTTAGAT
This sequence comes from Euceroptres primus, assembly GCA_037177015.1. NCBI lineage: Eukaryota > Metazoa > Arthropoda > Insecta > Hymenoptera > Figitidae > Euceroptres > Euceroptres primus. The sequence continues at coordinate 8,512 of JBAGKK010207035.1, read as the reverse complement.
TCCAGAATTTTTATTTGATCGAATTTTTATATTCCCAAATTTTTATTTTACCGAATTTGCAGTTTACTGAATTTTTTTTTATCGAATCCCCAAGTTGCCGAATTTTCAGATTCCCGGATTTTCATCTTACTGAATTTCCATATTACCGAATTTTAAGGTTACCTAATTTTCAGATTTCCGAATTTTAATTTTACCGAATTTTTAGCTTCCAGATTTTTTATTTTATCGAATTTTTAGTTTACCGAATTCGCATCGTACCGAATTGCAAATGCCCGAATTTTCAGTTTACTGAATTTTCATATTCCCGAATTTTTATTTTACCGAATTTCCAGATTCCAGAATTTTTATTTTACCGAATATTCAGTTTGCAATTCGGTAAGATGCAAATTCGGTAAACTGAAAATACGGTAAAATAAAAATTTTGAAGTATGAAAATTCGGTAAAATAAAAATTCGAGAATATGAAAATTCGGTAAAATAGAAATTCGGGAATCTGAGAATTCGGTAAACTGAAAATTCGGTAAGATGCAAATTCGGTACTCTGAAAATTCGGTAGAATAAAAATTCGGTAAGATGCAAATTCGGTAAACTGGAAATACGGTAAAATAAAAATTTTGAAGTATGAAAATTTGGTAAAATAAAAATTCGAGAATATGAAAATTCGGTAAACTGAAAATTCGGTAAGATGAAAATGCGGTAAGATACAAAATCGGTAAACTGAAAATTCGGTAAGATGAAAATTCGGTAATCTGAAAATTCAGTAAAATAAAAATTGGATAAACTGAAAATTTTGTAACATAAAAATTCGTGAATTTGAAAATTCGGTAATTTAGAGATTCGCCTTTTAAACACTATCTAGAAGATTTTAGGTCAGTCTCGAATATTTTGGAGAATGTTTACAAATTTCAGATTAGTTTTAAATTTTTTGGAGGATTTTAGGAGATGTTGGGAGTCTTGTAGATTTTAGAAGAATTTTCAAGCTCCTGGAGAGTTCTGGAAAGATCTAGAAGATTCTAGGAGAGTTTCGAATGTTTTAAAATTCTAGAAAATTCTAACAGATTTGGAAAAAATTTTTAAAATTAAGAAAATTCTGAAAGATTTTAGAAACAAATCTGAAGGATTCTGAGAGTTTGGAGAATTCTGGAAAGACTCTACAGTCTTGTGGAAGAGTTCAGAAAATTTTAGAAGATTTTGCAACAGTCTAAAATATTTTTGAAACAAATAGATTTTCGAAAAATCTGGAGGTTTTTGAAAGAGAATTTCATCAGAATTCAGATAAGTTTGAAAGTTTTTGGAGGATTCTGGAAACACCTAGAAGATTCCAGAAGACTTTGGAAGAGATTTTAAAGGATTTTTTAAGATTCTGGAATATTTTATTTTTCTAGAATATTTTGGGAAAAAAGAGATTTTGAAAAAAACTATTGAAGATGAAGACTTTGAAAGTCCCGGAGATTATGTATCAGTCTGGAATTTTAAAGAATTCTAACAGATTGGGACAATTTTTTGAATACTGGAAGATTTTAGAACAAATCTGGACAATTTTGAAAGAATCTGGAGAATTCTGGGAAGATTCTACAGTTTTATGGAAGAGTTCAGAAGATTCTAGAACAGTCTAAAATATTTTGGAAACAAAAATATTTTCGAAAAATCGGAAAGATTTTGAAAGAGAATTAGATTTCAAATAAGTTTTAAAGATTCTGGAATATTTGAGAAAATTTTGGAAGTTGTTTATACATTTTGAAGGATTCTAAAAGATTCTGGAAGAATCAAGAAGATTTTAGTCGGTTAGAAGATTTGAATACTTGGAAATTATGGAAAATAGTTCTAATTATTTACTTTCAAAATTTTTCCTGATATCTCATAATTTCTAGACAATTCTTCTTTAAAAATTTGTCTCTCTTTTATATTCTGTCATCTACGAAACTTGAAAATGAAATACGAAAGACAGAAAAAACAAAAAATTACCTATGTATTCAATGAGAGAAATTTTCTTATCTCCATTTTTATCGATGTCGTCCATCGTTTCCAAAACGACAACATCTCTCATGTGTTCATATTCTTCCGGATGAAGAAAAGAGGCAAATTCCTCCTTCGTCAGAGCATCATCGCCATCCTGATCAGCAACCGACCACCTTCTGCGGTCCCGCTTCAACATAATAGCATAAGAAAAGCTCTCATTATCAGTTTTATCAGCTTCGAGATTGTTTTCATCCATGAAGCCATAAACTAAACTTCGATACTCTTTCCAAGGTAGTTTTTCCTTATCGTCGGGATTGTGAGACTTCCATTGACGTTCGATGTCGTCTCGAATGTAACGTTGTTGTGTGTATTTAATCCAGTCTTTTAATTCTTCCTGGGAGACAAAACCGTCTCTGTCTTTGTCGATTTTATCAACTATTAGACCCAGTCTTCGAGTGCTTTCCTCTGGAGAAAGCTGGTCGAATGTTTTCGCCTCTTCTCCGAGGAAGGCCTCGTGATCATATTCGGGGTTGTGATGGGAATTTATGTAGTGCTCTTGATCGCTGAGGTCCTAAAAAAAAGAGAGAGATGAGTTTTTCCTTTGTTTTATTCGAGTTTTCAAAAGGTAGACGATTTTTTATTCAATAATTTCGAAGACAAACCTTTCAAAAGTATAATAATGTTAATATTAATTAATATTATGGAAATATTATTAATATTTTGCGTAGAAAATGTTGATGTATGTAGTTGGCTTTAGGGTCAGGTGAATTGAAACCAATTAAATTGCTTCAAACGTTTCGGCACACTACCCAATTGCACTTTAATTTCACTTTTTCAGTGAAATTGGGTAGTGTAAAGACATCAAAATCTTATTTTTATCTTCTCGAGAAAATAATCTCGTCACTATGCCAAAAATTTTCTACAAATTCTAATAAGATTTAATAAAATTTACTGATGAGGGCCACCATTGTGTGCCGAAACGTTTGAACCAATTTAATTGGTATCAATTCACCTGACCCTAAAGCCAACTACATACATCAACATTTTCTACGAAATTTATTATTGAGGGACAATACAATCTCCCCACCGATTATTATTATTACTATTGATGTAATATTATTAATTAATATTAAAATATTAATTTTAATGTGATATTATTAATTAATGTAAATAATAGTAATGTAATGGTGTCTCAGGTTTAAGATTATTATTATTATTATTATTATTATTATTATTATTAGAAAAGAATAGAATTTTATTTATGGCCTTTAAGGACAACCAACATATCAATAGCGTTTTAAAATGTTTAAATAAGAATTATCATACTTCAAATTATTTAATTTTATATAATCAATAATTATATAAAAATAAAAATAAATAAATAAAAATATAAATCATAATATAATTAATATTATTAATTATTATTATGGAAATATTATTAATATTACAATTAATATAATATTATTAATTAATGAAAATAACAGTAATTATTATTATTATTATTATTATCATTATTAGAAAAGAATAGAATTTTATTTATGGCCTTTGAGGACAACCAATGTATCAGTAGCGTTTTAAAATGTTTAAATAAAAATTATCATACTTCAAATTATTTAATTTTTTAATATATAATTAATAATTATATAAAATATAAATACATAAAAATATAAATAAATAAATAAAAATATAAATCATAATATAATTAATAATATTAATTAATATTATGGAAATATTATTAATATTACTATTAATGTAATATTATTAATTAATGTAAATAATCGTAATTATTATTATTATTATTATTATTATTATTATTATTATTAGAAAAGAATAAGAATAATAAATAAAAATTATCATACTTCAAATTATTTAATTTTATATAATTAATAATTATATAAAAATATAAATACCTAAAAATATAAATAAATAAATAAAAATATAAATCATAATATAATTAATAATATTAATTATTATTATGGAAATATTATTATTACTATTAATGTAATATTATTAATTAATGTAAATAATAGTAATTATTATTATTATCATTATTAATATTATTATTATTAGAAAAGAATAGAATTTTATTTATGGCCTTTAAGGGCAACATATCAGTAGCGTTTTAAAATGTTTAAATAAAAATTATCATACTTCACATTATTTAATTTTATATAATTAATAATTATGTAAAAATATAAATATATACAAATATAAATAAATATAAATAAAAAATAGAAAAATATAAATATAAAAAATATAAATAATAATATTAATTAATATTATGGAAATATTGTTAATATTACTATTAATGTAATATTATTAGAATAGAATTTTATTTATGGCATTGAAGGACAACCAACATATCAGTAGGATTTTAAAATGTTTGCATAAAAATTATCAAACTTCAAATTATTTAATTTATCATTGTATTTGAAAAGTATGATAAAATAATGTAAAAATTATCATACTTCAAATTATTTGATTTTTTATAAATAATAATTATATAAAAATACAAATAAATATAAATATGAATATAAATAAATAAATGAAAATATAAATAAAAATATAAATAATGTTAATATAAATAATATTAATTAATATCATGGAAATATTATTAATATTACCATTAATGTAATATTATTAATTTATATAAATAATAGTAATGTATTAGTATTATTATTATTATTATTATTATTAGAATAGAATTTTATTTATGGCCTTTAAGAACAACCAATCAGTAGCGTTTTAAAATGTTTGCATAAAAATCATCCAACTTCAAATTATTTTTAATTTATCATTGTATTTGAAAAGTATGATAAAATAATGTAAAAAAGGCAAATTCCATAAATAAATACATAAATAAATAAACTTTCGAATTTTTTACACAGGGTTGCTACAGAAGTCGAATTTCAAAATTTTCCGGATTTTCCAGATCTAATTTTGAATAAAAAAATTCCAGTCAATTCAATTTAATAATAATATTTAACTGGCCCCAAACTAATTTGCTAACCATTTCTGGTACTGTGATTAATAAAGGCAATTGTAAAGGGTTTTTCAATAGTTATTTAATTCTAAACAATTTCTAAACAATTTACAATTTTAAAATCCTCAGCCAACGATTGAAATAATTATTAAGACTTTAAAGAAGGTGCAGCTAAAAAAATTCCAATCAGTTTTTTTTTAAATTCCACGACTTTTCCAAGTTTTCCAGAACTTTTTCAAAATTTCATGACATTTTCAAGATTTCCAGGTCTTGTAGCAACCATGCTACTTTAAAATTGGAAATTCGGAAGCATCAAATTTAATGTTAATTCAGATTCAAATGTTCAATAATATTTAAAATTGAAAAAACAGTTGATAGTCTTTAAATTCCATTTTAAATAAAAAATAAAATAAAATGAGTAAAATAATAAGTAAACTAAACTAAAATTAAACAAAATTTAACCAAAATAAATAACTATTAATAAAATAAATTCATAAATAATATTATAATCCGTTATAATCAGTAATAAATAATCAAATAACCATTAAACCGAAATAAATTAAAAACTCCAGAATTTTTAATACAAAATCTTACAGTTTCCTCAATTTCTTATCTACACACAATTAAATTATTAAATAAAATGTGTTGAAAAATATTCCGATAACGAAACCAAAAGTTCAGTTCGATTTTCACGATTCAAGCAAAATAATATAAATAAAACAATAGGCTGAAGATATTGTTACGGAAATTTCTATACAACTAGCATACAGCACAAAGGGGGAAACGGCTATTGTTACGCAAAATTCCACAACAATAGCCTCGGACAATACTATGTTGTGTGCTAGTTGCACGAAAATTTCCGTAATACTAGACACAGCCAAAATAATAAATAAACTAAACTAAAATGAATCAAAATTTAACCAAAATAAATAACATTTAATAAAATATATATTTTAATTTGTTATGATAAATAATAAATAAATAACCATTTAACTAAAATAAATGAAAAACTCCAGGATTTGTAATCCAAAATCTTAAAGTCTCCTTAATTTATTATCTACTCACAGTTAAATTATTAAATAAAATGTGTTGAAAAATATTCCGATAACAAAAAAATGGGGTTATCTTCAAAAATTCAATTCAATTTTCACGATTTAATGAAATAAAATAAATAAAATAATAAATAAACTAAACTAAAATTAACCAAAATTTAACAAAAATAAATAAATAATATTTTAATCCATTATAATAAATAATAAATAAATAACCATTCGGCCGAAATAAATTCGAAACTCCAGGATTTTTAATTCAAAATCTTAAATTTTCCTTAATTTCTTATCTACTCAGAATTAAATTATTAAATAAAATGTGTTGAAAAATATTTCGATAGCAAAAAAATGGGATTATCTTCAAAAATTCAATTCGAGTTTCACGATTTAATGAAAATAAAATAAATAAAATAATAAATAAACTAAACTAAAATTAACCAAAATTTAACAAAAATAAATAAATAATATTTT
>JBAGKK010206934.1:0-22311 GCA_037177015.1 Euceroptres primus | reverse complement strand
AAAAATTGTGACCTGTAGACTGATTTGTCCGCAAAATTCCAATTCTTAACCACTGTGTCGCACACTGGGAGGAAATGCATTTTTTTCGTTTAAAAAAGTCTACAGTCTTCAATTTTTTCCCGATTTTCAATTATTTTTTAAAAATTAAAATGCACTAAATTTTAAAGACCACTCTGGTCAGAGATTTTGGCATTTTCGTCTGTTTCTTTATTATATGTTTACTCAAAGTATAATAAAAACGGGATTTTTCACAAAATAATTATTTACTCTTCAACAACGGTTTGCATATAATGCAAATCATCTTCAATAAACGCAATGGGACTCCCAGAATAAAAAAATTTTATTATTATATGGTTCAATTATTATAAGAAAATTAAATAAACAAATAGACAAATATTGTAATTTTTGTTGAAAACTATTTTTTCTTAGCTAAAAATGCTTTAAATTATTGTGAGAGTGATTGTCAGTCACAATTTCTATGAAACATTAACAATTATAATTGTTATAAATAATTTTTGTGAAAAAATTTGGAATTTGTGGTTTTTTCAATTTCGGATTTCCCTTCGTCATCTGAATTGATGCAGATATTCTTGAAAATAACATATTTTCAATTATATTTATTAAAATATAACAATTGTTAATTTTGTAAACAAATTAAATAAATACATTCAAAACTTTGGCACTTTGGCCTGGAAAAGAATTTTTTGCACTGAAACTGCTCTAAATTTTTGTGCGAGAGATTTGCAGTTCAAATTTCTATTAAAAATTGACAATAAAGATTGTTATGGACAATTGAAAGAAATATTCCAAAATTCTAAAATTTTTGCATTTTCCCGCAGGAAAAATTGACCTTCGCAATAAAACTGCTCAATAGGGTATTGAGAGTGTAAGTTAATGACCAACCATAATAAAATATTATTTGAAATCATTTCTTAAACAACTAAACATTATTATTTAATTACAAATATTACGAAATTTTCATGTATGTATTTAAAAAAGCTTTCTTGTATCCTTAAACTTCGACAGAGTGAAGTTAGCTGTGAATAAGTGAAAATCTCTAATCTCGCTTTTACTTGTTTCTAAAGCTTCGAACGATTACCGTTAGATGACTGAGGATAAATAAATATACCGTCGATAGACATAATAGTTCAAAAATATTCTGATAAGTTTAAGGTTAACGGGAGCAGAATTTTATCTAAATATTAATGTACAAAATTGATGTATATAACAAAACTTGATAAATAAATATGGTTTTTCAAAACAAAAAAACAAATGCTGTAATGTTTTCTTTCGTCTTTAAGTGGTTACAATTATATCTTTCGGTTCTTCGTGACAAAAGTTTGATATTTTTTCATTTTCATTTGTTTTCAGGTATTCACTTGTGCACTTCTAGAATTCATCTAATATATTAAACATTACCAATAATCAGTTAAGGAGTTTCATTACGAGAGTTTCATTACGAGAGTTTCGTAATTGTTTACTTCATTCATTCTCTTGTTTTTAATCGTTTAATTTGCGATTTTTGTCGCTACAAAAATTTCTTATAACAATTGTTTATTATTGATTTTTTATAGAAATAGTAACTGCAAATTTCTCTCACAAAAATTTAAAGCAGTTTTAGTGCAAAAAAATTCTTTTCCAGGCCAAAGTGCCAAAGTTATGAATTTACTTATTTAATTTGTTTACAAATTTAACAATTGTTGTATTTTAACAAATGCAATTGAACTTACGTTACTTTCAAAAATATCTGCATCAATTCAGATGATGAAGGGAAATCCGAAATTGAAATAACCACAAATTCCAAATTTTTCCACAAAAATTATTTATAACAATTATAATTGTTAATGTTTCATAAAAATTATGACTGAAAATCACTCTCACAATAATTTAAAGCATTTTTAGCTAAGAAAAAATTTTTTAAAGCAAAAATTACAATATTTGGCTATTTGTTAATTTAATTTGTTTATAATAATTGAACCATACAATAATCAAATTTTTTGCATTCTGGGAGTCTCCTTGCGTTAATTGAAGATCCTTGTTGAAGAGTAAACAATTATTTTGTAAAAAATCTCGATTTTCTCATACTTTGAGTACGCGTATAATAAATAAACAGATGAAAATGCCAAAATCTCTGGCCAGGGTGCTCTTTAAAATTTAGCGCACTTTAATTTAAAAAAAAAATTGCAAATCGGGGCAAAATTGAAGGCTGTGGACTTTTTTAAACGAAAAAAATGCATTTCCTCCCAGTGTGCGTCGTTTGAACATGTTTTTTTTTTGTTTTTTCAGAGCCAGTAAATCAGACGCTTTATAAGAAATGAATGCTTACAAATAATACTAAAAGAATTGTGGCATCTTCAATATATTGCGTAAGAGTTAATACTCCTCTTTCAGGTCATAACCATGATTTATACTTAGTTAGCAGTTTTTATAGACTTTTGTGCGCCACGCTGTGTGGGAGAGACTACACACACGCACCACACACACCATATATATATAGTTTACATTTGGTAAGTATGGATTGTACATTTCATTCACAATTGTAATGTTAAGATGTACTCTAATTATCTTATTATCACACTTGTCAGACTTTTAGAAATAAATAAATTTTTTTCTATTATTATCTATCAAAATACACTGAAACGAAAACCCAAGAAAAGAACAGTTAATCAAACTGTTGCGGACGATTAAGAATAGCTCGCATGGCATGTGGAAATGTATTTGGAGATCCACATAGACCTGTGAGGGCAGAAATAATTATTACGTCTGACTCAGTTGGAAGGTTCACTTTTAGGTAGGGATCCACCCTGGTTAATACACCTACCACGTATGTACAACGGGGAAAATACCATCGTGTAGTTGTTACGGTCTCAATGTTTATATTAAGGCTAGGGGAACACTCAAATGTATGGGATCACCCCTGCATTTTCACATGTCTGTATCTGCACCAAGTATTCGTGTGTGTACGCAGAGCAAACAATACTCTCTATGTATGGAGGGATTTCCTAATTCGCAACATTTGTGCGCAGTTACCCTGGAATACGTAGAAGAACGGCAAATGAGATTCCAAGTGAAAATTGGGGTAAACTTGGGTGTATTAAGAAAACGAGGGAACGAGATACAGGATGTTTATTTCGTAATTGAATTTCAATTGATCGAATTGAATTGGTCGACAATTCTCTTATACGATAAGCTATTTATATTACGTGACTATCTTTCTTAATAACATTACTTTACAACCATTATTCTATATAACCAGAATTTAAATTATGCTTTACTTATCATTTCGATTGTTTTAATCAGGATTTTAGTTATTCTGAACAGATTTTATGGTTATTTTATGCAAATTCTAAAAAAAAACTCTCGTTCCAAGCAGAATTCTGGTTAAAACAACCGGAAAGAAATGGTAAATAATAATTCATGTCCAAGTTATTGGTAAATCATTTTTCGATTTATTCGCAGTTTCCCTCTGTGACATTTTCTCTTTTCCGTGAATTAATTAAAGGGAATGTAAATACATGTCATTCATTTAATCAAATCATTTTCCACATACACTGGTCAATTAATTTGAAACGATGTTGCAACCTAACTTTCAATTAAAAACAGAAAGTTAAAAATATACGGCAATCAGAAAACGGGTAAACAATAGAGATAGAGTTGTACTATTAAAAGAATCACTGGCTCGTCAAATCCAGATTACGACCGCAATAGCTATTCTCTGAAAATATTGTTCCTAACAGAGTTTGGCAACATCACCGAAAGTACTCTCGTCCCCATGTTAAAATAATTGAAAAAAAAAAAAAGAAATGGACCTGAAAATTCAGTGCGTTGTTTTTATGTATCGATAAAATCTCTGCCTGCTATATGCGATGCTGCCTATACGCTTGGTCCCAGTATTTTCCAGTATTTGCGAGTCTGCAATCCATTTAATTTAAACGGGCTAGTTCCCGGTTTACCGGAGTGTATTCCGCGATGCGCGCCATGCCGGCCGCCGCGTGCAAACTGTTTAATCATAATTCACCGCCGGTAAATTAAGCCCATTTTCGACGATAGTTACACCCGGCAGGGAGAATTTCGCTCGGTGCGGGAAACGCAAAAAAGAGAGATGATAGGATTAAGCACGGCGAAGGGTAATAGCAGCGAAGAGTAACTTATGGACAATTAAGATTAAATCCGACGATTTATAAAATTACCCGCGAAAATGGGACCATGGCAATAGGCTGTGCAGGGGTTCGTTCTCCAATTCGCTGCAATGGTTAAAAGAATTCTCTATTAAAAAGAATAACGTATTTGAGACTGTTATAGTGTTACACAATTGGAGAGAATAGGAAATATTAAAACCAGATTGTCCACGAGAAATACGCTTAACGAGACACGCCAGCAAGAATAATTTGCGTGTTAGATAAAGGAAAATCTATTTTAGGTGGATAAAGAATATATAATTTTATCTAGAAGAATTTATAATTTTATGTAACCTAAATTTTCTGCAGTTTTAGTCAAAGGCTCTCATATTAGGTTTTATCATATATTAAAGTCAGGAATCCGTTCGAATCTTTCGTTTTGTTACGTGACATTACCCAAAAAATTCTGAGTCTTTTGTTTCCTTTTGGTTTTATTCAGAAAAAAATTGTTGTTCATTGAACCAAATCGTTTAGTTGATTTGAACAAAAGTGCTTGTTAAGAGAACCAAGTTTTTGTTTGAATGTACCAAATTGTTTGGTTTTGGTTAAATCAACTAAAACTTTTGGTTGAATCAACGAAACATTTGGTTGTCCGTATAACAAAATTCTTATTATAACTTATTCTTATTATAACTTATTCTTATTATAACTTATTCTTATTATAACTTATTCTTATTATAACTTATTCTTACTATAAAAATTCTTATAAAAAATTCTTATTCTTATTATACTCTTATTATATTCAGAAAAAAATTTGTGTTGATTGAATTAAATAGTTAAGTTGATTTAAAGACATGAAAATGACAACTCGGTAAAGACCATTTGAAGTTGGCCCCTAAATTCAGTTATTTTAACTAGTACTTGGGATGCCAACTTTAAATGGTCTTTAACGAGTTGTTATTCTCACGTCTTCATTTAAACAAAAGTATTTGTTAAGAGAACTAAACCTTTAGTTGAATATACCAAATTATTTCGTTTTGGTTAAATCAACTAAAAATTTTGGTTGAACCAAACATGGTTCATTCAACAAAAGTGTGTGTTAAGAGAACCAAACCTTTAGTTGAATATACCAAATTATTTAGTTTTGGTTAAATCAACTAAAAATTTTTGTTGAATCAACCAAACATGGTTGATTCAACCAAATATTTTTCAGAGTGTACTTTTTGATAGATTGGAACGAAATTGTTCGAACATCACACTGAGCAAAATGTTTGAGTTAAACAAAAATTTTTTTGACCATATATCAAACATAAAATTTGTTTGATTCAAATAAAATTTCTTTGAATTGAGCAAATTGAACATTGAATCAAACAAATTTTGTTTGAATTAAATAAATTTTGTTTGAATTAAATAAATTTTGTTGGAATTAAATACATTTTGTTTGAATTAAACAAATGTTTGTTTGAATGAACCAAAATCTTTGTTTGACCGTATATCAAACAAACGTTTGCTTGATTCAAACAAACATTTTTCGTAGTATATATTTGATCAGTCTATCTTTTAATATTAATATAAGATGCACAATGATTCGAATACAATATCGTATTTACATGAAATTAAAAAATTTCGTTAAAAATTCGGTATATTGAATAACGTTTCGAAAATCGAATGAATAAAGTTATGTTTGGCAGAGATAGAAACCAAAACGAAAATCACGAATGTATTTTTTTTTTCATTTCGGTCGGATCCCTGATTAAAATTGCAATTGCAGTTCAATCAGAAATTTTGCAAATTATATACCAGATTGGCTTTTGCGATGCTATTCGTTTTCCTGAAAACGATAATCCGAATGATATATTTTCCATAATTCGTAATCCCAAATTCGAAATTTTAAAAACGAAAATTCGTGGTTGGCACAAAATTAATTATTGACTTCTATATATTTATTTAAGGTAAAAAAAGGGCGAATCTACTGGGACTGCAAGTTATTATTCGGGTGAAACATTGTTTTATTTTATTATTTAAAGTCTCATAAGATCAGTAAGGGTCAATCCGAAAACGAAAAGGTTGCACATAGAAAATCAGAAAAGTCATTTTTGTTGCAGAGCATTTTGATGCGGATTTCCGGATCATAATGAACTTTTGCGAATCGAAATCATTTCATTTTAAAAAAAAATAAGTACCGTGCAGATTTTTTTTGAAAGGTCACACCAAAAAAGAAAGCTTTCTTTTTTAATGTGAACTTTCAAAAAAGATCTGCACATTACTTGTTTTTTTAAATGATCTTTTTTGAAAGTTCACACTAAAAAGAAAGTTTTTTGTTTTAGTGTGAACTTTCAAGAAAGATCTGTACTTTATTTGTTTTTTAATATTTTACAATTTACATAGATCTCAAGTGACAACTGAAGGGCGGCAGTACAGAACTAGATAAACAACATTTTTATCGAAAATGGGTTTTTTGCATAAAAAATTCTTAAAAAATCAAATACATGTTATGCTAAAAGGATTTCTGCGAAATATCATTTTTTACCTTTTTATTATTCACTGTACCAAATATTACACATAAGGTTACTGACTATTTTCTGAAAATAACTTTTATAATTTTAATGAAAAATTCTGAGAAAATTTGACAAGCATGAATGCATCCTAAAGTAGGTTTTACAGGCAGTTACTTTAAAAATTTTGTTTAGTTGCAAAAATTGAAAAATTGAATTTTCCAAAAATGCTAACTTTTAAAAGAAATTTGACATTAATTAAAGAAATTGATATCTTGAAATTATTAAAGTTTATTGATAAAAATATATAAGTTTTTTTTATCAAACTTTCAGCGAGAAATTGTTTGTCATAGTGCGATACCGTCACACTAAATCTTGATTTTCTCGGAACAGAATAATTTTTTTTAATGAAACATTTTTTATTCTCATTCAGCGTCTTCAAACCTCGGGAGCAAGTTTTTATTTTTGTAAAACATTGAAAATTTGATTTTTAATCACTATCCAAACCAATTTCTGAAAACCTAAGAAATTGTAACCTCAAAATTCTCGTTCCGATTTACTCGGAATTGACTAACTTCTTGACATCAAACTTTATTTATCCGTATTCAGTAACTCAATATCTCGGGAGCAAGTTTTTATTTTTATTTTTAAAAATTTAAAATTGCAGTTTTTATCGAAATCCGCAGCTCAGCCTGCTCGTATTTTAGGCTAGTGTCACTTTCATATTGTAAATTTCTACATCTATTTCCTTGAAACCAGATAACTTTTTCTGATCAAACTTTTTTACCCTCATTCAACAACACTTCAGCTCGGGAGTGGACTTTTGTTTTATCTTTAAATGGTGATTTCGATTTTACAGAATGATTTTTTGCTCCCCTGAAAAATTCACATCTTGTTGGTTATCTATGGAGTTATGTACTGCCACCATTCAACTGAAACGTGCTAATGCATTCATTTTATTAAAAAATTTTATTCTAGATAGAAATTTTTGGTAGAAAGACTTTCGAGAACAAGGTTATTCGTGAAAATAAATATGGGAATTGGCTTTTGCATATAAATTTATATAGGGTATTTCTTACTACTATAGATGGCTAAGACTGTCAGAATCAATGATAGATTGCTTCCTGGGTTGAAAATACTCATCCCTAGTTGCCTCTAGTTTCAAAGGCAAATTACAGAGCCAACCTGATCATTTAAACTTGAAATATTGTAGTAAACAGATTTGCTCGGAGAAACCAAATGCACAGGAGTATTTGCTCATCAACTGATCCATTTCGATCGGATGATTTAAGTATAAAAAAATTACATTTTTTTAAAGCCACCGTTCTTTATAAGCCAACGAAAAACGGATTACTAGTTAAATTCTAGTAAAATTAACTATAAAAAAACTAGTAAATTCAACTAGATATTCATATTGATATAACAAAAAAACTAGAAATCCCTCTAACCACCCAATCAACTAGTTTCTCTCTAAATCTGAATTAGTAGTTTTCTACTACATAATGAAATAGTGCTGAATCGCTCACCAATTGCTTGAGTAAGCATTTCTATCAATTTTTAGTAGAAAACTAATTCATAGTAGAAAACAACTAATTCGTGTAGTAAGGGTTACTATTTCATTTAGTAAGCCTTACTAAGGGAATTAGTAGTTTCATACTATGAACTAGTAGTTTTCTACTGTGAATTAGTAGTTTTATACTATGAATTAGTAGTTTTATACTATGAATTAGTAGTTTTCTACTATGAATTAGTAGTTTTCTACTATGAATTAGTATTTTTCTATTATGAATTATATTTTTTTACTGTGAGTTAGTAGTTTTCTACTGTGAATTATTATTTTTCTACTGTGAATTAGTAGTTTTCTACTGTGAATTAGTATTTTTCTACTATAAATTATTAGTTTTCTACTAAAAATTAATAGAAATGCTTACTGAGGTAAATGGTAAACAATTTGACACTATTTCATTAGTAGAAAACTACTAATTCAGATTTAGAGTAATTTCACTAGTTTTCTTTTTCGGTGTTGTGCAAGTTTTCTTGTTGGTGTGAAATTGACATGATCGATGGTTGGTATCGATCACAATCAAGTATATAAAGGACAACGTACTGCTCGGTATGAAATTATACACGTCTAAAGCAAAGTTCTAATATTAGTAGGTTTAAATTTATCTAGCTTGTCTGTTCTCTCTGACGTTGGATTTACATAGGAACGGTAGTGTAAGTACCGCTTATTTATGCATTGTAAAGCTTGCACGCAATCCGTTTTTGACACGACACCCGTTTTATGCTGTATGCTGTTGCTGCTTCACGCGCAAGCATTGTTAGAGTCTTAACGTGCACACAATTTCCCGACTGAATCGTTTATTAACACTAGATCTTCAAGAAACGCGAGGTCAGAAGTCGCGATATCATGAGTACGCGTGTAAACAAGGTGCTTGTTTACTTTCACCAATCAGAATTTAAAAATAAAGATTATGTCCATTTACGCATTTACATTTTCTTGACCTCACATGTCTTTTTACTCATTCTACATGGGATGTAGAACATCATCAACTGAACAGTGGAAATCAAAAACTTATGGATTTCATACGTTTTTCTGTAAAATCAACCTGTTCCGTTAACAGATTTCTAATCTTTTTACATTCTCATCATTATATGAGAAGGTATTAGTTTTATGTGAAAACTGACTTTCCGAATTTTTAAAATCTATTAACCAAACAGATATTTCTGTTGATTTTACGGAAAAGCGCGACAGATCCGTAGGCTTCAAAAATTTCTGTAAATATAAAAAAAATCTGCTGTCCCTTTTTTAACAGATCGTAGCCCCAGAGTTATGGTATGCCATGTCCACTTTTTGAAAATTTTGAGTCATTATTATTTTCAGGTTCCTTAAGTGTTAAACTATGTTTTTAAATAAAATTATCCCTGGAGTTTATGCTTTAAGCCTCGCAATTATTAATTAAAATCTCGATGTTAATTAAAAGTTAGAATTATATTAAGCCATGTCCAGTTTTTATTTTTAAAGTAAAAAGATGCCAACTTCAGGTTACAAATTTTATTTAACTAACATAATTTTAATGACAAAAAGAATTCTGAAAACACTAATTTCGGAGTTAAAAAGATGGATATAGATGACAAGTAAGTAGTAAATTATTTCCAATATTTCTTTTTGACAATATTTTCATCTTACAACGTGTATTTATCTTCAACTTATGAAAGTTATTTTGATTAAATTAAAGTTAATGGAATTTTCATCAAATTAATTTCCTCTAAATATTCATTTTACGTTAGAGAGACCGAAAAGGATACCTGATTGTTGACGAACGCTACTACTTCCATGGAAAATGATTCCACTACAATGTAAGTTCGATTTTTTTTTATTGAAATAAAAATTTTAAATAAAAATATTAATGTAGTAAACTTCCATTGAGATGTTTAAAATGCAGTGTTTTTAACAATAATATAACTTATTGTTAATATTTCTATATTTTAAACATTTTTTATTTAATTTAGGGAAATCAAAGAAGAAGAATCGAAGGAAGAATTAGAAAACTGCAGAAAGTGGAAAAAAGCGAAGTACATGCTGAGATTGATGATGAATTTTATACATCGCTTTTTAAGTAATTTAATTTTTTAAATTTTTACTGTACGTTCAAAATGTTTAATCGAAAAAATAAAAGCTTTAAATAGTGAAATAAATTTGTGACATATCTTATGAAAATAATTATAGATGCAATTATAGATATAGAAGAAAAATAAAGGCCAAATCCATTTCAAATCAGGCATGCAGTGCAAAATACATTTTCGCGAAGTTATGAGTATTTGAATTTTAAGCTTCTCTTTTGTTAAAAAAAACACAACATTGTTCTATAAATTTTTTTAACTTTAGACTTAATTAAGATATTTGAGTTTTCTTCCCCGATTATAGTGAGGTTTATTGGCCTCTTTCAAAATCCGCCTGAAAATTAAAAAAATATTGAAAATTCGCAAAATAGCAACGGTTTTTCTAAAAAAATTAAAAGAGAATTTTCTCAAAAACCCCACCTTGTGTTTTGCTCAATTTGTTTTGCTAAATTGGTACTCATATGATGAAGAAAATAGAAAAGTTTCATGTGGGCTAAACTACTTTTGTACACAGGAGAATTTTTTAAAATGAAATCGAATTTTCGAATTTTTCTCACAACTGTCGGCACATACAAAAAAATATTAACAAAAAAAGTCTGATGCTTTAAAAAAGTTCTACGCAAAATACCTCTTACTCTTTTATGATCTTTTGCATCGTTTGAGAAAGACTCAAAAATGTGATTTTGTAAAGAAGAAATTGTCCTGGACTCAAAAGTGGTTTGGCCAAAATAAAACTTGCTGGATAGTTTCCTTATGTAAACATAAATTTTAAAAAAATATTTGATAAAATTAAAAAGATGGGTTCTTCGACGAAATCACCATTTTATGCTTGCAGAATTCCATTTATGTTTACGTAAGGAAACTATCCAGCGAGTTTTATGTTGGCCAAACCATTTTTGAATCTAGGACAATTTCTGTTGGTACAAAATCACATTTTCGAATTTTTCTCACAAATGATGCAAGATATCATAAAAGATTAAGAGGTCTTTTGCGTAGAACTTTTTTAAAGCATCAAAATTTTTTGCTGATATTTTTTCGTATGTGCCCTCAGTTGTCAGAAAAATTCGAAAATTCGATTTCATTTTAAAAAATTCTCCTGTTTACAAAAGTAGTTTAGCTAGCATGAAACTTATCTATTTTCTTCGCCATATGAGTACCAAGTTAGCAAAAAACTTTGGGCAAAAAGCAACGTGGAGTTTTTGAGAAAATCGTCTTTCAATTTTTTCAGAAAAACCGTCGCCATTTTGCGAATTTTTTTAATTTTCTGGCGGATTTTGGAAGAGGCCAAAATAAATCTCACCATAATCAGGAAAGAAAGCTCAAATATTTTAACTAAATCTAAAGTTATAAAAATTTAAAGAAAAATGTTGTGTTTTTTTTTTAAAAGAAGCTTAAAATTGAAATACTCATAACTTCGCGAAAATGTATTTTTTTCTCAAAACGGTAAAATACGTGTCTTCTTATTTCCTTTGAAAACCAATATATTTCATATTTTTTCTCAAAACGGTTTAATACTTGTCTTCTTATTTTCTTTAAAAAACAACATACTTCATAGACGACCGATTCTGTGACTTGAAGTTGCACTGTCTGCCTGATTTGAAATGGATTCGGCCTAGACAGAATTATAGTAAAAAACAGTTCTATAAAATAATAAAATAATTCGAACTACAACTTTTTTGTATAAAATCGTCCAAAAATTTTCCAGTACAGATATAAGTTATAGTTGACTTGATGTTAACAATGATCTTGTATTTAACCCTAGATTGCAGTACCTCATTGAAATTACAGACTTGAAGGAGCGGGGCAGCCTAACCCCACGGTTTTATTTCTTACGTAACTTTTCAACGCCCCTATATTTCGATCTGAAAAAATTCAGGGTCATTTTTTAAGACATTCAAAGCATAGTTTTATAATTTTTATGTCAGATTTTTCACTTTGACATGGTGAAAAAAATTATCAAACTTTTTTGCACTCCTTTTTTTTTACTTTTTTCACTATACTACTAAGAGGTGGCACCACAAGTTCGATTTTATTCAGAATAATGACTTCAAATTAAGATGGAAATTTTGCTAGAGTCTTTTTGGCCCATAGCTGCAATCTAGGGTTAAAAAATAATTTAGTTAATTTAAATAATTCTAATAACATAAATTTTCATAAACATAATTTTCATAAACAGTTTCAAAAACTTGTTTCAGTACCTATTTAACCTCAAAAGTAATTAATTATCAGAATAATATTTCTTCCATATCGGTTGGTAAGGATGGAAACTTTTTACATTGACTTCTTCATCAATTTTCCACGACAGACATTACCTTTACGACATATCAGAACAAGTGGGTCCGTAGTATGCCTGTCTCTCATACTGAAAAGTTAATAATTCTGAAATTATTTAATTAAGTTAAGTATCAAAAACAATAAAATAATGTAAATCACCCTTCCGATTAACTTTTTACTAAAAATTTTCATTGTAAATAGTCCAATTATAAGCATTGTGCGATATGGCATACTATAATTCTGAAAAAAATTAATTTTTTGAATCTCATATTACGCCACGTCTAAAACCAATTTTCAAGATCTGCTCAAATAAATTCATAATAATAGTAAAATTTGTGCTAAAATGTTCTTGACCACGCATTATTTTTGACTGATAGACTTATTTTTACATTTAAATACATTTTAATAGAGTATAATAATATAATAAAGTATAATGCAGTTAAACTTTGAACCTCATTTTCTCAGTTTGGCAGTTGAGGGACATGGCGTACTATAATTCTGGAGCGACGAGATGACTTCTGCAAATTTAACAGGTTTTTTTTTGTCCGTGATAATCTTTGACAAACTTCAGGTTGAAAGATGATAGCAAAAACAAAAGACAAATCAGATTTTCGATTCTATTTCTATCCACAAATAATTTCTATTTTGATCCACAAATTAATACTTCTTTTGTTTAATTTAATAAGTTGTGTAGTCGTGTTCGGTCTAAATCAATTTTATTCGAAAAGATAAATCACCGACGTTTCGTGCACTAAGATGTGTGCACTTCTGCAGGGCTAAAATTATTACATAAATATTGAATAAATATTAAAATACATTGATAAATGTTTTCCACTTTTATAAACCACAAATTGGCACACTAAATTAATTTTCTCTATGTGTGGTCTTTTATAAGGTTAAATTGTTGAATTGTGAGATATTTACCTTAACTATACATTAAATTCGATGGACACTTCGGAGTATATACATTAGTCTTGTTTTTGTAACAAAATTCCTATGAACTTATTCACAGGAATTTTGGTAAGTCGAATCTATCTTGTGTGACTTAATCTGTAATGAATATATTTGTTTTAATAAAAAATATTTTGTGCTATCCTGAAAATTTTAAGATTTTTAAGGTTATATTCCATGTGTTTTTTTACATTGTTGATATAAACTGAATTATTTGAAGGTTATATTTACCATTTTATGCGTCAATTACACTGAGTCATGTTAAATAGATAAATAAATAAATAACACTAAGACAACACTGACTAAAGTTACATGTTAAAATTTCAGTTTTAAAACCACATTTTGTGCATGCTTCACTGTTGGAGACAAATTACTATGTACAAAAATTCCTCGAGTTAGCGTAGTGAAGTCCGCCAGAATTTAAATGAACAGGAAAAGTTATAATTGTTAAAAATTAATGTTATTGTAAATAGATGGTAATACTACAGCATCTTTTTGAATGTTCATGTTGGTTTTGTTTTTTCTAATTTGTATCACTTCTAAAATTTTCCTTGAATTTTCATTTCCTTCAGCCTTCTTTTACCAGGATTCGCGGAAGAAACTGATGAATTGGGATGGTTTTGTTGTGTGAACTGTTTTAATACCAAATTTGGTTCTAAAAGGATTTATTTTTATGTATTGTGATCTTTTCGCCTTTCAGATCTTAATTGCCATGCTATTCAATTTAATTTCCATTCTTTTCATATCAAGTACCTCGCTAAAATCACAGTATGCGTTCTAGTAGGGATTATTGCGAATTTGTAAATTTGATATTATTACGGTGCTGAGCACGTTTCTGTAATAGCTGTATTTAACCTGCAGGTATCGAGTACTTCAAGTGTCCACGATAAAGGCTTAGTATTACCGGCATCCGTGCCAAGCCAGTAATTTCAGGTCTTCGCGATCTTGGAGGTAGTAATGTTATTTCAGTGAGCTTAAAGCGAAATCGGATTACATCGCCACTGCAGCGGAAGTGTGTTGTTAACTGGGTCACTCAAGTCGGACGTGATTATATCCTAATTAATTAGAACCTTGTACTTGATGAGCACATGCTTACCGGAGTAAGGAAAATGGTTGCTTTTCGACCCAGAATTTCATTAAAAATGTTGTTGCTGTTTAACCCTGCTATACAAGATGAAACAAGTTTAGATTTTATGAAGAGCCAAGTTGCAGTCTGGAAAGTCCGAAAACAAATATCGAGAAAGCTTACAGTTTGTTGGTGAAGAACCATGGACACAATCTGTCAGCTTCTTTCTGATTTTCGACCTGGTAGACAGGACCGGCAAGTTTAAACGAATGACTTTGAAACTTGGCGTTAAGAGGTAGCTGCTATGATTTTATCCATGAAATAGATTCTGTACTTTAGATGGGAAAGTTTGAGCTTTCAGTGCTTAGTATTCTCAGAAGGCATTGCAGTTCGGAAAGCTGTACAACTTCGCAACAGAAATTCCAGTGTTCGAAAAGCCCATCTTAATCAGCTAATGCCTCCGTCCGATATAACATCGAAGAAGTCTATGGTACTTGGGGACTGCTTGGCTTACTTTGAGGTTGGGGGTTCGATTGCGAGCGTTGAGTAAAGCAACATCAAGGGTTTCGTGCTCGCAAATAACGTAAGCATGTTATGGCTTGTGTACCCAAGGATGTGTCATGCCCTCGAACATCCCTATACGTGATTGGGTTAGCGGAATCGTCTAACCGTAACCCTGACGTGACGTTGTCAGAGACACAGAATAGGGGTTCGTGCGAAACGGGGGTTGCGAGTGTCTTGACTTGTTCAACGGAAGAAATAACGAATTATAGAAGTGAACGATTTTCAAGACACTCATGAGTCTAAAACTTTGTGTGTCGAACTTTCTCAAGAGTTGAATGAGCTTGACAACTCGCACACTGGGAGAAAATGCATTTTTTTCGATCAAAAAAGTCTACAGCCTTCAATTTTTCCCCGTTTTGCAATTATTTTTTTTTAAATTAAAGGGCGCTAAATTTTAAAGAACACCCTGGTCAGAGATTTTGGCATTTTTTTCTGTTTATTTATCATATGTTTACATGAGAAAATCGAGACTTTTGACAAAATAATTATTTTCTCTTCAAAAACGGTTTGCATATAATTTCATTTCATTTCATATATTTATTAATCCAATAGTCTTGCGATTGTTATATGATGCAAATCATCTTCAATCAACGCAAGAGGACTCCCAGAATATAAATAATTTGGTTATTGTATGGTTTAATTATTATAAACAAATTAAATTAACAAATAGCCAAATATTGTAATTTTTGTTGAATAAAATTATTACTTAGCTAAAGTTTCTAATTTACAAAATACAATCAGCATTGCGGAAAAGCGACAACAATGAAATACATATCGAAATTGCGAGATTTTTGGACCATCAATTTTTTCGAGAAGGATTTTATTGATTATATTCAGGGTGTCTGGCGTTTCTACTAAACAAAATTCCAGGACATTTCCAGGTTTTCCAGGTCAAGAAATAAATTTTTCCAGGTACCATTTTTTAATTATTACTAGAGGGGTTAACCACTAGCAATTTCGATGCACACCTGAATTCAAGAATTTAAAGAATTAAAAAGAATTCACAGAATACGAGATGAATTCAAAAGAATTCAAAGAATACAACGTGAATTCAAAAGAATTCAAAAATACAAGGTGAATTCAAAAGAAGTTAAAAAAATACAAGTTGAATTCAAAAGAATTCAAAATAAGAATACAAGGTGAATTAAAAAAATCAAAAAATGCAAAACGAATTCAGAATAATTCAAAAAATACAAATTGAATCCAAAATATTTCAAAAGAATTCAAATAATTCAAAAAATTTAAAAGAATTCAAAGAATTCAATGGTAATTCGGAAAAATAAAAGTTATGGCAATTGGTAATTCGGAAAAATAAAAATTACGGCAAACGTTAATTCGGGAGAGTAAAGATTATGGCATATGGTAATTCGGAAGAATAATAACTATGGCAAACTGCAATTCGGAAAAATGAAAATTATGACGAATGGTGATTCGGAAGAATAATAATTATGACAAATGGTAATTCGGAAAACGAAAATTGTATCAAATGTTAATTCGGAAGAATAATAATTCTGGCCAATGGTAATTCGGAAGAATAATTATGGGAATCAGTAATTCGGAAGAATAATAATTAGGGCAAATAGTGATTCGGAAATATAAAAATTATGGCAGATTGTCATTCGCGGAAATAAAAATTAGGGTAACTGATAACTAGAAACAATAAAACTTATGTACTTTGACAATTCGGAAGAATAAAAGTTATAGTCAATTCTTTTTAGGTCAAACGAATTTACGTAAAATAATTGTTAGGAAAAATAGAATTTGGGGAATATTCATGCGTCCCCCTTTAAGGCCCGCACCTAGAATCCGTTGACTAAAAATTTAAAAAAAAATCAGGAATAATCTACGTTTATTTTTTGAGCGATTTTTTCAACAAAATTAAAAATTTTTTTTTTTAGTTTTCTCAGCATCCATTGAGTGTAAGATAATTTATAGCCCCCTTACGAGATTTGGAATAGTCCACTTTAATCTAATCCACATATTTATTTTGCAAAATTTTAAGTTTATCACATAAAAATTCTAGAAAATCGAAAAAAGTGAATGTGCCATCGGCACAATGGGCACGAAAGGGTTAAAGGTAGGACAAAAGAGTGGTTCTCACTTATTTGTGGCTTTTTTGGTATATAGTTAGCATACTAAAGGAAATGTTTGTATCTCTTTTAAAAGGTTCAAATTTAAAGGTACAACATTTTTTGGCTATTCCTGTAAAAAATAATGTGCTTGAAGTTCTGAACGTTCGAATGAACGAAATTTTTATTTTATTTCTTTTTAAACACAAATCTATTCTAAAATATTGGCTCATTAGCAAAGTAACTAATGTAAACTTAAAAAAAAGCTCATGATGCTTCTTTTTGTTTGCAATTGAAACAATATTTCAAGATAAATTTGAGTTAAGAAAAAACTTTCGTTCATTTAAACGTTCTAAGCTTTAGGTACATTAAAAAATATTCATGATCTGGGTATATAAGGGTGTGTCCCAATTTCTGATCAGACTCAATAAAAAGTGTAATTCTGAGAATATTATGTCTTTGGAATATCATTTGGCAATAATGAATCTTTCTAAGGTTCCTAGCAACTGAAATGATTAATTTCAGTTTAATTAATTTCATAATTATTTCATATTAATATATTTATGGCACTTATCAATAAACTGACATTATCAGAAATTGGAACGTCACATGATCAGAAATTGGAACATCACCTTTAATTAGAAATTACATGGCAATTTCGAGCTGTACATTTGCAATTTATCAAACGAATATTTTCAATTAATAAATTAATCAACATTTTTGAGTTTATATAATATTTAAATCTTAAGAAAACTAGAGCCCGTTTCCTTAAATAATCAGGAATAGGGGCACCTAACTTACATTGTTGTTTATAGTTATGATAAAAATAACGGTTAATTTATCCATTTACCGAGGTTGATAACGTCGACACGGTACCTGTTGAAGTTATAGTTAATAGCGTGACATCGCCTAAACATCTGGCTAATTAAAACTATGCACGGCACAAAGTCGCTCGCGGATTAACGATATCGTGATGCAAGATTAACCGACGTCGACGAACTACCTACGCGCGCCATTTTCATGCCTGATTAGCCCGCGAAAGTCGTTTTGAAAATAACCGCACTGAGGCTTATCGGGAACCGGGATTATTAAGTCTTAAAATATGGATTTTTCTGCCTCGTACAACTTAAGCACTGATAAAAATAACTGCAAGTACTTCCTTGTTAGTATCGCCTTTTATTGACTTGAAAAGTTGATAAAATTGTATTCGAAAAGAGCCACAAGCTACAAATTTATTAAAGCCTACAAATTAAAAACTTACGAAAGTGAGTAAAAAAAATATTTTTGTAATAAAGTAATGAATATTTTAGTAATGAATTTTGGAAATCAGAGATTCCTACAAATGTAGGGATTGAGAATTTACATGGACAACTTTGTCAAATGCAAATTTGTGACGTATATCAGTTGGAAATGTTTGTAGTATCACGACAATTATTTTTGATATTGTAGAAAGAACTTAAACTTTGTTTTCGTCTTACTGTTCTATTACTTTCAATTATTTTTGAACAGTAAGACAAAAAAAAATTATTTTAATTATTTTTGAACAGTAAGACAAAAACAAAAATTATTTTAATTATTTTTTAACAGTAAGACAAAAACAAAAATTAAGTTCTTTCTTGAATATTAAATTCTGTTCGACAACATACTGATATACTGAATTTATTTCTGAGGTACAAATATATTTTCTCGATAAAGAAAATTGTAAGAAACGATTATCTTACAATGATTCAGTGTATTAAACATGTGTCCTAATACTTTTCTACACATCAGAGTAAAAAAGAATACTTAAAATTGTTACAATTTAAAATATTAAATTCAGTAAAATTTGCTTTAGTTTAAGCAATATTGATCTAAATTTAAGACCACGATACCTGATTTCCCGAATAGAGTCTTAAATTCAGACAAATTTTACTTAAAATCAAATCCTCTACAATCTACATCGTCCTCTCGCTACTTCCCACGCACCGGAAGCCCTACTTAAAATCAGATGAATTTTGCTTAAACCCAGACAAATTTTATTGAATTTAATCCAAACCATTTTAAGGTGTAACAATTTTAAGTATTCTTTAATTTTTACTGTGATGAATAATAAATTAATAGACTCATTATGGCTTTAAAGTAATTTCACTCTATACAATAAAATTATACTACATAAACTTCTAGTAGGAGCCCATTTATTAGGAAATAAGCCTGGTATTTTGTGCATTTAATGTGAACAGTAGAAATAGTGCTTCCCAGACGAAACTCGGCTTACATCCCGTAAGCAGTCTAATGGAAGTACACCTAAATTATTAAGCATTTGGTGTGCTGAAATATACCACAAGAGCTAATTATGGTACGGCAATCGGTCTAACATCTGGCTATATATGTCGCGACATTCCAACATATAATTCATGAATGGTATGTCTCATTCAATTGAACAGGTTCATTAATAGGAATTATAAATAGATTCTATACATATCTAAACTGTTTCGTCTGAAAGCAATGCAATTGCCTGAATTTTTATTTAAAAATACAATCTATTAACGTATTTCTCTTTTAAATTGCTATTCTAGATAAAAATTTATCAGCGTTTCATTTTCAGTTAATATCCTTTTTTCTCTTGTGATAATGCTGAAAAGGGGAATCCAAGTTTTTACGACCGATCGTCTTCCCTCTAGGAAACTCTTTGAGGTCTTTAGGGTCGTTCTAGCAAAGCCTTCGGTGAATTAAGAGAGCACAGAGTACAATAAATAAGAAGATTCGCGAGTATATCTCCCAGGAATTCTTAAATTACGTGCAAGTACCCTATTTGCTACCAGGAGCTGGGCGCGGAAAACAAAAGTAAAGGAAAAAACTTGTCTTTCAACAAGTTTCTTACATTTTCAAATTCTTTTAGTCTACCCTTTTATCTCTCCTTCCATTTACCGATGTCGCGTAACTGTATTACCTTGAAAATGTATAAAATACATTGAAAAAGATACGAGAACCTGAAGCACAAGGGGAAAGTTATGCTAAGAAGTTTTTCCTAAACTCCTGTAACTACTGTCTTTATTATATTTCAAAAGAAATTTTTTGCCGTGAATCATTCTACGAAATCGAAATTAAAAAATGTTGCTTATTGTTTAAATTGAATAATTGGAAATGGAATGTGTTTATTGCAAAAAACAAGAGGACAATGAAAACGGTAGTCGGGCAAGAAACTAAAATAGAGACGTGTTTCCTGAAGAAGTCACGCTGGCGATGAGTCGCTCATAAAATGCACTCACAAGCTGCACCCTAAACGAAAACAAAAGTAGAGAGAAATCCTCCCACTCTGACAGACACAGTCGTCTTTCTTTTCTTTTTGCCCTCTTTCAAGTCATGGTGAGTCATAGTTCGCGTCGAACACAGCTTCCCCTTGTTTAATCATTGCAGATACACACGCTCATGCAGGATTCAGTTTTACAATTTATCTGGTACTTTTCCGCGGATGTGAAATTGATCCGCGAGCCTGTTGTACTGCTAACTACTCTCATTTTGTACGTGCCCAGACGAGGAATGAGAAAAATTAATGTTCTGGAAAAATCTCAGTCTGTCTGAAAATAGAAAAAAACTGCCATTTACAAACAGTTTGCTCGTCTAAACTTTTTGGGAAAGTAATAATAGTCCAGACAAATTGTCGAAAAATGAGGTGAAATCCCGTACTCACGAGCGCATTTTTTTTGCTTAATCGCTCCAGTTTAGGTCACTTATATACCATCTGGTTTTGCGACAAGAATTTCGAACCGAAACGCTTGCATATTTTTTGAGAAAGGTGCCAAAAATGCGTGGATTGTTGTTCTCTTATGGATTTTAGCAAAAAAAAAGGTAGAGAAAGGAAAGAAAGTAGATAAAATTCTGCGAAATTTGGAAATAGATAATGTCTTAACACACTTACTTTCCGGGACAGAGTTTTGAAAAACCCTGTTTTTTCGATTTTAACCCCAAAACTCGCTACTTTTCAAAAATCCATCTAGAATTTGTATAATCGATTGACCTACGCCAAAATGGTCTACAGATGACTTAAAGTAGACGTAATTATCTTTAACTTAAGACAAAGAACAACCCTCTAGGTCCAATAGATCCCGAGCTACGACCTCCCAAAGGTGACACCTTTTTGCCTGTTTTTATGACCAAAAATCATGGGTTTAGTCTTTAATAATGCAGTTATTTCAATTAGAAACATTTATTTGGTCATACAGTGGTTTAGTTTTTGAGAACTAAAGCGGTCCCTAATAAAACTACGATTATTCTGCCAGAGAACTAAAAGTACATAAAATTCCACGTAAATTGAAAAAAAAGCAATGTTCTATCTTGATAAACTTCAGAGTTACGAATTTCTGAAACTTTGTGTTTTCACTAATTTTCTCAAAAAATGGAAAACACGTTTTCTCGATTATTTCTGCAATCCTGACGTGAAAATTACATAAGGATAAATGAAAGAGGGCTCAATTCTGAGAAATTTAAAGAAAAACTTTGATTCTAACTTAAATATGTCAAAAGTTATGACCTCTCAAAGTTCACCCTCTCTGTCTTTTGCGAGTGACGGGGGGGGGGGGAGACAGAATCAGTGAAGCGTGAACGGTGCATTCGATCCAAGTGCAATCGATCCAGCGATGAGTGTAAAACGTACTGGAAAATGTAATTTCAGTCATTTTTTGACTAATGCAATAAAATATAATGCACTGAATGATTACTAATGATCAATTAAACATTTCTTATAAATAAACTAATAATTATTTAAATAAATTATTTTTTACAAATTAATGTTTAACTTCTTGCACATTTTTCATTCGTTTTTTTGCAAAAATTGATTCAGAATGTTTTATTCGTCACTTTTCATGAGTAATGAAACATATTTATAAAGAAATAAATGTTATTAAAAATTAAGTTTTTACGTTTTCAGCACTTATGACTACTTTTGTCTCATAAATTAATTGAAAATAGGTAGGGTAAGAGCACTAATTCTTGGCACCCCCCCCCCCAATTGTTGGCACCCCCAATTGTTGCCCCCCCCCCAATTGTTGGCACCACTCTCTAATTTATTAGATAATACGACTGTTTCGCTTGTTCTGCTTTAATTAATTTAATTCTACCATCATTTTTACGCATAATGCATATATTAGTTATCCACTGCAATCAAATATTGA